>SNQJ01S0104301.1:30329-42699 GCA_010110895.2 Picea sitchensis | reverse complement strand
AGACCTGGAAATCAAAAAACAGAGGTTATAAATTAAACCCGACTCTTGAAATTCTTTCTCGGAGACGCTTTTCATTTTTGTTTATTTTAAAAAACCTCTTGTCCTATTCTAGGTGAAACTCTTAGGTCCTAGATTTAGAAATCATTCTTTAAGTGACATATCACGCTTGCGAGACAATCACCACACTCTTTATAAAAAACCTTTGTTTGAAAAAGATAGAATTTCCTAGAATTCACATCTTTTCCTTACCATTTTCGTTCTCTTTTGAAATAACAGAAAATCTTATCTATCACCTATTTTTGGCAAATTTATCTTCCGCTATAAGGTTGTCTGTTTGCTACTTTCACTTGTCGGGTTGCCAGCCAGAATCCTGAAAGGGAACAATACGAAGAGTATCAAGTCTTTTATAAAAGAATTGAATGCATTGAGAATTTTGTATCCCTACTTCTAGAAAAACATTAACCTATTTTTTTTTTTTTGATATTGACAGAATGAAAGTAGACTTACCGAAGAAAATATGAAATAAAAAGAATAAACAAACCAGTGTATACAGTGGGAATTCTGGAAATCAACTATTCCATATAGTGTTTTAAATAATGCCCGTTGATAGGGGCATTCAGGAGTTTACCATCCAAATTTTCTAGCAGAAACGAATTCTTTCCTTCAGGAGATGCAACCTTGAACGGTCTGTACTAGATGTGATTGAATTTACCATGTTTCGCTGAGTCTTCCTTCCTAGCATCCCATTTTAAAACCAAATCTCCAGGGAGAAAATCCCTATCTTTGGCCTTACGATCGAATAACGCTTTCATGTCATCTTGGTATTTATGCAGCCTTTCGTCCACTTCGGCCCTATGTTGTTGGACTTCAATCAGCTGGTTTATTCTTCTTGTGACATTATTTGGTTCTTCCTTCTCATCTTGCCAAAGTTTCATTACAGGAAGCGCTAGATTTATAGGTAACACTACATCTGTCCCGTATACCATTTGGAAAGGAGAAGTGTCAATAGACTTTTTCGTGCCTATCTGATTTGCCCATAGAGCGTATTTCAAATGCACATGCCAAGATTTCTTGTTTTCGCTCAACACTTTATTAATTATATTGATTAGGCTCTTTTTTGAAGACTCGGCCAGACCATTTCCCTGAGGATAGTATGTCGTGGAATGACCAAGCACAATATTATATTTTTGGCAAAAACTGACCATAGCCATAGATTTAAAATCCTGTGCGTTATCTGTGACTATCTTTCGGGGGCAGCCAAATCTAGACAAAATGTTCTCTTCTAAGAAATCTATTACCACTAAATCAGTAGCCCTTCTAGTTGGAATAGCTTCCACCCACTTGGTGAAGTAATCTGTAGCAGTCAGGATCCACCTATGTTGAGCACTAGAATGAGGATTAATTTCGCCTATGAAATCTAATCCCCATTGTTGAAAAGGAGCTTTCGTTTTGACCGAAACCAATGGCATTGTTGGGAGTTTATGTTTGCCTAAGAACAATTGGCAAGGGTTGCAAGTTCGGACCTTGGCATTGACGTATGAGAAAATTTTGGGCCAATAATACCCTGCCCTCATAATATTATAAGTTGTTTCCCTCCATGCATGGTGTCCTCCACATACTCCTTCGTGAAATTGGCTTATGATCTTTTCTGTTTCTTATTCGACCAAACAAACCAACAATAAGCCAAGTGGGTCCTTCCAACACAATTGTCTTTCGGATATATAGTATTTGACCACATGCAACTTCAGCGTTCTGGCTTTGGATGGGGGTAAGTCACTCGAGAACTTCAAAGTCAAAAGGTAGGAAACTGTCTTTGTACCAATTTGATGAAGCAAATTTCTCTTCGATTCTGATTTCAGCTATTTGTTCATCAAGTTCATTCATGTCCACACACTCTTCACTTCTCTGTAAGCCATTTATCCCGAGAGATCTGAAATTTGATTCAGCTAAGATTTTAGCTAAACCTTGCCCCTTCACTAGTTTCATTGGTTTAATCTCCAAATCAAATTCTTGAATTTTGGCACGCCACCGTCCTCTTTTTCCATCACTGTCAGACTGGACCAAAATATCTTTTACGGAGCTAGTAGGTATGTACGCAATCACCTTAGAATGCAACACATAGGTTCTGAAAGCCTTTAACACCTTCACCATAGCATATGCTTGTTTTTCCATTATATTATATCTAAGCTCGGTGTCTCTAAGACTTTTACTGAAAAAGGTTATCGGTTGCTCGAAACCTTCTTTATTTTTTTGGAGGAGAACCGCGGTGAGTGTGTGTTCGGAGGCGAATGAGAAAATAAGAAAATCCTTTAGATAATCAGGGCTTTCTAGTACAGACGCCTCACTTATAACCTTCTTGATGCGGACAAACGATGCTTTGGCCTGTGATGTCCATTTCACTTCACTATTTTTCTTTAACATATCTGTGATCAATTTCACGATTTCAGCAAAGTTTGGAATAAATCTTCTTAAAAAAATTATTTTTCCTAAGAATGACTGAATCTCTTTTACATTCCTAAGAATATTTATTGTGTATATAGCTTCAACTCTTTTAGGGTCAATTCTAATTCCATCTCGAGACACAATATGGCCCAAAAGTTTACCTTCTTGCATAGCGAAGTGAGACTTTTTGGGGTTTAAAGACAAACCAAATTTGCGGCATTTTTCAAACGTCTACTTGAGATGTATCAGATGATCTTCATTAGATTTAGAAAAAACGGTTAGATCATCAAGATAGATAACCACAAATTTGTCTCTTTCACCAATGAAAGTGATATCCATATCCCATTGAAAAGTAGCACTTGCATTCATCAAACCAAAAGGCATCTTATCATACATAAATGTACCCCAAGGAGTGGTAAAGGCTGTCTTTTCTTTATCATGTTCACAGACGGTGATTTGATTATATCTAGAAAAGTTGTCGATCATTGACATCCTATTTTCCGCAAGTACTTTTTCTAAAACGTGATCCATTTTGGGTAGGAGGTAATTATCTTTGAGGGATGACTTATTAAGATTTATGAAATCGACACACAATCTAATTTCCCCATTTTTCTTTCTACCCGGAACCAGTTTTGCTACCCAATCTGAGTATCTCAGTGGTACGATTATCTTTGCATCTAAGAGATTTTTTACTTCCTTTTCGATCACAGGAAATAAAATAGGATTAATTTGTCTAATTCTTTGTATAAAGGGTTTGACACTAGGCTTCAGGGGTATCTTATGTTCGATCACAGAGGTGTCATAGGTTCTCAGCTCTTCATATGACCAAGCAAAAACATCTTTGTACTTTCTAAGAAAATCTATGTATTTATTTTTTATTTCAGGGGATAGATACTTGGATAGCTTAACCAACCGAGGGTTTTCTTTAGTACCTATGTCACAGTCTTCAACTTCTTCAGGTTGAGGCTATAGAGTGGATTTTGAAGGGATATCATCTTGATTGAATAATCTTTCCAAGGGAATCAGACCCTTGGGGATCTGGTTATTTTTAGGAACAAGCATTCGATGATTCACGATTTTATCATGGAACTCTTGAGGATCCTACCCTTCCTGCATGATCCAAATAGGATTGTTTTAGTTTTCTTGGTCAGAATGCATTTTGGAAAACTCGTCTATAGATTCCAAAAATTTGCGAAGCTGTTCATCGTCTTCGAAGACTTGCCAATGTTGTATGTTATTTGGTATAGAAGGTCGGTGCCTCATTTGTATGTGGTATTTTAGTTTAAACGTGGTAGGAGGTGTGAAAGTAGAGGCTTCCTTAGCTAACGCATCAGCATGTTGGTTTTCATTTCGAGGAATGAAATGAACTTTGACAGAGGAGAAGAAATTTTCGATCAGATCCCAGACGCAATTCCTATAGGAAATCAACCTAGGATGTTTGGCCTGGTACTGTCGATTTACTTGTTTAATGATTAGCTTGGCGTCCCCAAAGACTTCGAGTTTTTTTATTTTCATTCTCCTGGCGGCTTCTAGCCCTAACACTAAGGCTTCATACTCGCATACATTATTTGTGCAATCCACATTCCACTGAAGCCTATATGAAAAGGGGATTACAAATTGATCATCAGGAGCCACAAGGAGTGCCCTAGCTCCAGCTCCAAGGAAATATGAAGCACCGTCAAAATACATCTTCCATACACCAGTGCTATATACATTTTTTTTAATTTTTTCTTTTTCAGTTTTTTCTTCTGTACAACTTTCGTCTATATCTACTTCAAAATCATCATCAATAGATAATATACAATTTCCTAAATCTTGGTCGGCAATATATACAGGATGGTTATTTGGGTTATGTGGATCACCTATTGTGAATTCCAACCTAGTTTCTCTATAAAGATGCGTGTATTGTCCTCCAAAAATTGGAATTGTAGCATATGTCATGTCAAGATGGAGAGATCCTCCAAGCTTGGCACCCAATGATCTAGATAACAGCATACCATACTTCGGAGGGATGTCGGCGACCACTACGTCCATAAGAATGATTTTTATGGGTATTTGTGGCAGACCTACCACCAGGTCTTTAATCATGCCTATGCATTTGACCTTTCTTGAATCAAATGAATATAAGTCTCCATATGGCCTGGTGATTTCGAGACCTAGTTTCTCCATAATGGCTTTTGGCATCACATTGTGAGATACTCCAGAATCTAGCATGCAGTTATGAAGTAGGTGGTCGAACAAGGTTAAAGTGATATAAAAGGGGGCTACAGTGTCTCTCGCACCTTCGAAATGCGGACCAAAAACTATGTTCGGCTTGTCATCTTTTAAGTTGATGACATCGGCCTGGATTTCGTCTTCTGAAAAGATAATCATTTTGGAAATTTGTTTTCTGTATATGGGATTTTTAGCTAGTTCAACAAGTGGGATAGGGATTTTGATTTTATTTATTTCGTTTTCAAGATTAAAATTTCTCAGGGCCTTGTCGCTTTCTATGTTTGGGGCCTCCATTCCTTTCTTTTCAGCTTTTCTTTGTGGTGCGAACTTGGTTTCAGTCATAGGATCCTATGTTTTCTCAACGGGTGTTCCTACTGACTTTGACTTGATAGGTTGTGTAACAGCAGTTTGGGTTTTTGCAGTTTTTTTCTCAGTAATCTTTGGAGCTGCTTCATTAGTTTCGCCTCTAGGCAAAATCTTTTTTGTTTGGGCGGTTGGAAGACTCTTGTTCCTAGGTCTCAAATTATATTTCTCATGAAGTTCAGCAATAATATTATCTGCGATACCCTGATAAGTCGGATCTTCAGAAGTATCGTTGCTAACATCGTCTTCTGATCTAATTTCATTATTTAAAGATTTTTTGTAATCTTGTCTTGATAAATAAGGTGATTTATTATCATCACCAAGATTATTAATATCCTCATCAAACTCTTCAAAATTTTCTAGATCTTCCTCTCCAATGAAGTTTTCACTTTTGAAGGGGGTTGGGATCTTTTGATCTTCATTTTTAATTTTTTTCTGTGGGGCCTGAGGATCAGGATTCCTTCTAAAATCCTTCCTAGGAAAATTATCCCTTTTTTATTTATCTAGTTCCATTTTTGAGATCTTATTTGAAAGTTCTCTAATTACCCTAGCCATCTCATCTATTTTATCTCCCGAGGATTTACCCAATCCTGAGGATCCACCTTGTTCTTTGAATTTTCTATTTTCTTTATTCCCGGTTTCTATTTTAGCTTTTAATTTCCCTGATGCCATCATGTTCGATTCAATCTTGAGAGCATCATCTTGCATTTTCGTGAGATCTGTTGATCTCCTTTCTCTTAATAATAGGGCAAAGTTGGGATCAAAGGCATCAACAAAAGTTACCTTTGTTGTGGGTTGAGAAGGTTTGACCTCAACAGGGATTTTATTATACAACTTGTTAAACCTTTGCGTGAACTCTAGAACAGATTCTGAGTTTTTCTTTCTAAGGGCTCCGAATTCAGTTAGGTAGTAGAGGTGGTCCCTCCTCTCTCCCCATTGTCTAATAAAAGAACTTTCAATTTCTTCGTAAGATCTTAGAGATCCGACTGCTAAGGATCGGAACTAGGTCCCCACCTGTCCTTCGAAAGTCTGAACGAGGAGTCTAGAATGGACATCTTAGTGTTCTATTTCGAGGATGTTGGAAAATTGGTCAAAGAAGTTTATATGTTCTTGAGTGGTCAAATCTCCTTCCCCTGTAAATTTCGGAAGGCTTTTCATATAGTTTTCAGGAAGTTCGTGTAGGGGAACAGGGAGGACAAGGGGGGCGTATCTGGCAGCTACCTTAGTGAAGATTCCAGGAAGCGGCGCTTGACCACCTGCTGGTCCTCCTGGGGCATCACCCCCAGCTCCTGCACCTCCATGTGCGGCCATTGATAGATTTGAGGTTGAAGCTCGGAGTGTGTGAGGAGAGGGCTCGCAAAAAACTGGGGAAAATACCTCAGGAAAAGAGAACGTATCGTATGACAGGGGAAGAGAGATGGATCTCTCAAGGGTTTCTTGAACATTCAACTACGTAAAATCAAGTTGACAAATAGTATGTATAGGTGAGATGATTTGTCTAAGGGATCTTCGTGATTTTAAAATATTTTCCGGATCAGAGACTGGCGAGGTCTGCTTGTCATCTGGGTTTTTTCTAGTGTTCTTTCGGCTAATAGCCAGTTTACTTATCATGGATTCACCAAGTGAAAAATAAAGGTAGCCTTAGAAGGTTTTCTATCTTTGTTCACTATCAAAGAAAGAAAGTGTCAATGTCATTCTTCCCAGGGAAAAGTTTCATTCTTCGTTCCCCGACAACGGCGCCAAAAAGATGTTGTTCCTGAGTTTATACTTTAAGGCTCTAAATTATACTGTCAAGGCATCCGTAAAGATAAAGATAATTAAAGGGTAAAAATCAAAAGGAAGGATAAATTAGAGTTGGCTTCCCAACTGCCTCTGTCTGGCTTCCCTTTGTTCTTGGATGCTAATATCTCTCTCAATAGATGCCCATGAACATTCTAATTCAACCTGGTTAGTCGTTGTTTGTAGAATAGTATTAAAAGGGTTCAAAGCAATGCTAGTTTGATCTTGGAGACCAGGTTCTATGTTGGGCTGTATGTTATTTGGGACAGTCATGGAGAGTAAAATTTTATTTAATTATGAAAGAATTTGATAAATTATTGCTTCAGTTTTTAAAGGAAGAGAATAGGAAAAATAGTTTTGAAATTCAAAATAATAACATAATAACAGTTGAGGTCGTTTCCTGGACTTGAAACAATTTTGAGAATAGTAAATTAACAAGGAAATACTGTTGAAAGAATATGAGGCTTTAATCACAAAAGAATCTCATATTGTAACAGGAAGTAAAGAGTAAAACGAGATTTCTAATGAAATGTTAAATATTATCGTTCAAATGATCTATAGGTCTTAAAATTACTGATAGCAATTTCAGAGGAAAAGATGTAAATAGTTTGATAACCAAATCAATTCAAACTACAAAAGATGTATGAAATAAACTAATAGTTGATCATTCATTAGAAAGACATTGAAAGAGAAACATAGAAATATATTGTAAACAGGGTTAAAGAACACATAGCTTCAAGTTGACAGAATTCAGAATCTCGTCTGTATTATTTATATCACAATGGATTGAAAACTTTTAATACAATCAGCTCTCCTCAAAACCCAAAAAGCCCTTTCTCAGTCTTGTCAAAATATATTTATACATGATCACCAAATATTTTTCCCATTGGTGATTAACTAACTTCCTAAGACTACGATTTCATGAATAAAGAATGTCAAACCGTTTACATTTCTATTCTAACTGCTTTATTATTCTAATGATGAAAATCTTCAAAAGAGTATCTCATGTCTACTTTGATGAAATTCCTTCTTCTGTCTTAAGACAGTGAATACATTTTCCCAAAAACTTCACCAAAACTCTAGGAGCTTCCGGTATATCTTTTGCCTCAAATATGAAGAACATTTTATGTAGTTCGGGCAGACGATCTTCAATTATCTTCCTTGTGAACTTAATAGTTTGCAACTTTAAGTTCGGCATCACTATCCATTTGTCGATTTCGGTGACATTGATTACCTTTACTTTTGGGATCTTCACCTGCATTTCCTCCAGATCTTCTTTGAATCTTAGCTGGTGCCTGACAATGTTAATTTCTCCTAATAACCCCGAACAGTTGTTTTTTCCAATGTTCACAGAAGTTTTTTCTAAAAGATCAAAATTTCCTTGACAATCATCATTGACCTCTCTGGTTATTCTTTTGTTTTCTGCAAGGTCTGCCTCCCATACCTTGAGTATTACATCTCCTTTAACCTACTCTGAAACAGATAGTTTTTGAATCTTTCCAACCTCCTCCTTTGTCGAAAGGGCCACTGCTTTTTGGAAAGCCGTTCTGACTGCTTTTACTTCCCTTTCTTTCTGGAGAACATATTCCAAGGATTTATTAGTTTCCTAAAAGTAATTATGGACAAATTCCAAATTAAAAAACACTCCCTGTTGTTTTTTTTCTATCTTCATATGTATTTCCAATACCTGGGCCTGGAAGATTTTGAGCTCGATCACTTGATTTGAAATAGAATTAATCTTACCTTGTAATTGTTTATTTATTTCCTCTTGCTTTATGACCTGTGCTTGAGTGACCTGTATTTTCTGATTTTCTTCCTCTAAGCTTGCTTTCATTTTCTGAATCTCTTGAATATCATTTAATCTAGCTTGTTCTAGACCCTTTTTTATTCCCCAACTGATATTTATTTCAGTCTCTTTCAATTGACCCTATGTAGCTGAGCTATCATTTGGTCTTTTTGTTCCAACATAGTTGTCAAAATACCCACAAAGTATAAACTCGTCGATGCTAAGGCCCCCATTGTGCCTGCTATCTCTGTAGGGAATTCTCCTTCTTTAAGTTTTTGTCCATCTATAATGATTTTGTTCTTTTTAATCATCATATCTCCTCTAGGATGCATTTCCTGTTTCAGGATAGCCTTCCTCTTTTTACTAAAAAAATAATTTGATGAAGGAATCTCATCCCTAGAAATAGGCTCAAGATCACTAACGTATAGAGTTCCCTCGTGGGGGTTTCCATAAGTAGACTATAATGTAGTCAAGGAAGTAATGGGACTTCCAAGTTCTGTCAATGATGTTCCTCCTACCTTTTTTGGAAAACTCTTAGGGATTTTTGAAGGTGTTTCTAACTCCTTTCCTTTCCCTGCCTTTGATTTTGCTGTCTGGGGGACTTCTGTTTCTTGCGAAGGCATTTCAGCCTCCTTCATTTTTCCTTTTGTACTTGCTTTATCCTGTACATTTTTTTCAAATCCTGGGGGAGGCCCTTCCTGTTCTGGAGGAGGGGTCATGGATTCACCCTGCAAACTCTTTGGTAAACAACTTCGCCTATGACTCTGGAATGACATGAAACCAACTTGTGAGTCAGGTGACATGGCCTGTACCATGTTCAATACTTCTTCATAAGTTTTAACCTCCTTGAAAATATCATCATAAACAGATGTTTCGTGCTCATAAGATTTCAAATTACAATGCATCAAATGTTTGCTTACTAATTGATAAGGGTCATGCTTTCTGTGCTCAATATCTACCAGTTTTATTTCTTCTAATGCTTCAGCCTCTACTTTAGAATGGTCGAGGTTTAGTAATGAAAATTTCCCGACATACACAGGGAAGATTAGCCAGGATTTCTTTTGAGCTACTTTTAGATCTATTCCAATACCACCTTTCACTATTTGATGTGCTACCTCCCTCAATACCAATTTGTCCGGGAGGAATTTCGGAAGTGCGTGAGGGGGAATTGAGCACCCATAAACCCTAACATAAGAGAAGTTCTCATCAACAAACTAGTCGGCTATTGCTTTGAGATTTCCTGAGACTGACTAAGAAACGTGAGGGGGTTCACAGCCATAAAACATTTTATGCATTGGAATTATTACGAAATGACAAATTTCATAAAATGCATCCTTAACTTTTTCTTCCCAAAGTGCAGAATGATATTCATGAATGGACTCGGGGCAAGTTATGTTCCAACTCCAATTCATCAGGGGAAATGGAGTCACAAAGAAAATCGCATCCATAATGTATGCTGACATATAAAAGGCCATTGGTTGACCTTTAGATTTTGCAACTCTGTAGTTTGAAACTTCTTGAGCTAGGTTATCAGACAGAATCTTACTCCAGTTGAAAGTGAATCCTTCTGAAGCTTCTTCCAAAAAAGGCACCCAATCTGCAGGAAAATGGCAGGGATCCTTTTTCCCAAAAAGTCTACACATCATTATGGCTACATAGACCATGTATTCGTTCAAAGATGTCATGGCATAAACCCCATGGGTATCGGCCCTAAACTTTGATGGACATCTCCATCAATCTCTAATTAAATCAGGATAAATTCGGTCTTCCTCAGTACCCTCTTTCCTTTGAAATTAAACTAAAAACTCGGCATTAAAAGTGTACTTAGGATTTGGTGAGAGATTATACATTACTTGTATATGTTATGGCCTGAATGAGCCAACAACAACCCCTTGATCATTTAAGATGCTCCTCGTCAGAATATCAACCTTTTCTAGGGCCCAACTGATCATATCGTTGTACGCCATAAGCCGAGGGCGCACCACGATCTTATGAAGCTCTGATTCTGCTATATCCCAAAAGTGATTATCGGAATCAGTATGAGAATTCTTGAATTCGTATTCCAGGAATTCATAGATTTGTGTCCAATATTTAATTGAGTCAATAGTGTGTGGCGTAGTGTCGGATATGATATCTCCTTCCTGTGTATCTTCACTCTTCTTCGATGCCTTTTTTGGTGCCATGACTTTAAGTTAGATGGAAAACATGTCACATAAAAGGAGTGTATGAGCTCGGTTGAATGCGTCTTGCACTTGATATTATGAAACAGAAAATGTTGTGAAACACAGACCTTCAAACTCTCTTTTAATTCATTTAATGATGAAGGGACTGACGCAGCTGACAAGAATTCAAAACATTTAATGCAGTAGATATTTACTAAGATACACATTAGTGTCACATATCACCATTCTTTATTTAAGTTGCCGCATTTTGGCGCTTTTGAATTCAAAAATCGAAACATTTCATTCAATCGGAAACCGAAACGTGAACAAAATCTAAAAAGATTGAATGTCATTAATCATGCTTTGAAAAGAGAGTTAATTTATACTAATCACAGATTAAGAGTCAAGATTTCATGTTTCAGGATCTCGGGGATCGATTTGACAAGAGGTATGTTATCACTGGATCCCAACTTCCGAAATCGCGAAATCACGACAAGATTAATTAGGACTTAAATTCATTTTAGAAAAATAATTGATCGGTATTGAGCGTTTCGGGATTTCGAGGATCGTGTTGACAGGAAGTATGTCATCAATGAATCCCAATTTCTGAAATTGCGAAATGATTAACTTAAGCCTTAAATTTCGATATTAGCGAATTAATTAATCAGGATTAAGGATTAACCTCCAAACAGAATTAATTTAGATTAACATAGATTTGAGTCGGGATTTCGTGTTTCGGGATTTCAGGGATCGAGTTGACAAGAGGTATGTTATCGTTGCATCCCGATTTCCGAAATTGCGAAATCGTGACATGTTTAAATCAGGAATTAATTCCATTTAGTTAACTAATTAATCAGGATTAAGGACAAAACAAGATTAATTCATCTTAACACAAATTATGGGTCGGGATTTCGTGTTTCGGGATTTCAGAGATCGTGTTGACAAGAGATATGTTATCGCTGAACCCCGAATCTTGAAATCGCGATATGATTAACTTAAGTCTTAACTTTTCGTGTTAGTGAATTAATTAATCAGAATTTGAACTAACCCTCATTTTTTTCAGGAAATCGGTACCGGGCTTTTGGGAATGATAACGAAGCTTATGCTTTATGAAAAGTCGAAACCTGAAAAAGGAAAGTTTAGGTCTTAGGGATAAAAAATTTAAAATTGTTTTCAACAGTATGTGTCACTTTTGATCATTATAACCTTAAATGTATCCATCTGATCCCTTTTATCTCTGACAACTACTTGGATCTTACATTGGCCCACTTGACCATGCTTGGGGAGATTGACTGGGTGCCCTAGCAAGCCTGTACCCATAGGCTTTGGTTTGCCACTGGGGGATTTCTGAAGAGTTACCGTCCGCTCCCATCATACCACCACTTTTCCATCTTATCTCCCGCTCATCTGTCCCATTCCCCTTGTCTGAGCATTAGGATGATTTGTTTGTGGGGTTGTACATTATCTCGTGGGAAGAAGGGGCTAAAGGCCCAGAAGGTAAAAGAAGCTGGTAAAAGATAAAAGCCTAGAAATAAAACCTCGAGATGCTTCACCCAGGGATCCCCGAGAAGGCAATAAAATGCCTCTCAGCAAGAAACAAGAGGGACCCAAAAAAATAACAAAC
>SNQJ01S0104300.1:0-16124 GCA_010110895.2 Picea sitchensis | reverse complement strand
CCTGCACTCCATTCTCCTTCCTCCTCTGTCCTATTCAAACCGCGTGGCATTCCTCAGCTGATGTCACAGCTCCCGTTTCTTCTCCATCACCTCCACAATGTTCACGCCTTTAACCCACATCACACCCTCGTCCACATTAGCCAGAGGGGTCCCTCACAACAACCCAACGAAGTAGTGTCCAAAGAAAGATCGTTCGGATGATCCAGGTGGCACCATTAGGAGATCTCCACGTCCTAGAAGGCAGAATTGACTGAGGCCGTCCCCGATCCCAAAAAGTAGTTATTGCGGCAGTTGTTGGTGGTTGAACATCAACTCCGCCATAAAAGGAAGGTCTGACAAAGGACTAATTCATGTCGACTCACCTGAAGAAGGACAATCCGAAATCTGATGGCATCTATCATAGGTGCACGATCATTCTGAGTCTGCATGGGCAGGCTGTCAGAAGCCATGCAGACGCAATTCTTTAATGCAACATCTTGTTTTTTCTACTGTTGTGGTTTTTTAGTATATCTAGGCGTTTTCGCCATTTTTGTAAACATCGATGGTAGAGCCGAGCTCCCGATTGTAATGTTTTAACAAACACTCTAGTTTTCTGGTTATGCATATGTACGTAAGATTTCTTGTTTTATGAAAGACAGTCTCCTTATTCCATCTAGTTTTCATCTCATACTGAGGGAGTTCATGACTGACTGATTCACATGAATTATTGCAGTTGTGTTATGATAAAGGGTTTATTGTGGCACTATTGTATTCTCTAGTCTTCTGCGTTTGAATGTAAGAAGATCACGCGTTCAAATGCATTCTCCTACAGTCTACTAGAAACTTGATGTTGACAACAGACCTTTGCATTTCTCTGATACAAGTATTCCCCCTACTCACCCTTACTGCAACTCATTGTCTGGACTATGTCTAAGACCTCACTCGCCCATGCATGCCTGACCTAGCTTCGGAGTTGAAACAATATCATCCGAGTTTACTTCCATTCGATCACCCCTTTCATACATAATCGTGACATAAACTGATGGGCATCGGGCTCTGCTCCTGTTGCAATCCAGGAGTGACTTTCATCGCCAACACTTAGGCTCAGTCACCAACTTTCTTCTAGGGAATATTTGGCATTGGATTTGAATATGGATTCCATTATGAGGGTTTTTGCATCGGGGATGGATGGAGGGGCTTAGTCATGGTCAAGGAATGGAAACAAGTGTTTTAAGATATTATTGATTATTCTTGGGCATAAGAAAATTGAAATATTCCTTGAAACTACACATTTTTCCTCTTTAGGGGGTCTTTGCAAGACTCTAAGTGGGATACAAACACAATGACTGGGTTTTGCGAACTAAAAATGGGTTTCAAGGCATAAACATGGCCAAAAAGAAACAATAGCATTAATCCCTAATTAAACTTTCTTGAGCTCAAGCACCATGAACAACAATAAAATCAATGATGTGAGCCATCTCCATTGAGTATTCAACAATTTGAGTTGAATATGGGTGTCATTATGAGGTCTTGGGCATCATGGATGTGTCTCAAGTCCTTGACCATTGTCAAGGAATGGAATCAAGAGCCTCCAGTTCTATGAATTTATTATCAAGTTCATGCACCATATATGAGTTCTCGAACCAACACATATGACCTCTAACTAAGGTCAATGGAAGAAAACAAGAGCCTTGTTCCCTAAATGAAGCTTCTAGTGCACAAATTCCTTGAACAACATATACAACCCATGAAGTTTCAAGATATATAATGGCATGAAAATAGCATCAAACTACCAGATAGGACCCCAATAGGGTATCTCTAGCATACTAAATGGATGTTGGTGCCATGATTACACCACAAGCCAAGCCCTAAATAGGAACGTGTGTCATGCTCACACCAAGAGTGGTTCTCGAGGCCATAGTTGAGGTTCATTAACATGTTAGTGGAATATGAGTGATATAAGTAGCTTTTGTATAGTGGAAATGTTTCTTGAGGACTAAACATCGTTATGGGGGGAACAAGGTGCTCAAATCATAAATGGAACTTCATGAGTTCAAGAACCATGGTTAGGGAAGAAACATATTTGGGCCTTAAAATTTTCTAATTGGGCTCATTCTCCACAAAACCCATATTCTTGATTTTTGAGATTTTCCTTCATCTCCTCACAATTGAGCCCACAAAACCACCTCTCTATTATCGCATGGGTTTGAATTCAAATCTGAAATATTCATGGATATATGAAATGAACTCTGTCAACCCACGTGTGGATAAATTCATTACATGTGGCATGAATTTATTGCATTCAATATTGTGTCCAACTCATGTTGATTTGGCATGGATCCAACTTGTGCATTTTGCCACTTGTACATGCGTTGACTGTAATGTTGACTTGTCTCATACATTGACCTGGAGGAATCTTGGATTGAACTCATAGGTTGATCAACTTCAAGTGTTGATTTGGCATCTTTTCCAATTTGTGGTTCAATCCTTGAGTGTGCACAACCCTATAGAACAACGATTCTTCTACAAAAATAGTTTAGTGGCTACAAAATTCTATCTAGAGCAACTCATTAAAATAATAACTAATTAAATCAAATATCATAAGGAAGAATAGAAATGAGCGTAGAATAGACAATTTACCTTCAATACACAAGTTTTGTAGTGGAGCATGATATTTATGGCAAAAGGGATAAAATAAGATATAAATTGGTTCATAGGTATAAGCATTGGATGGAAGTTTAGAATAGAAAAATGACAAAAAGAGTATGTTTTGAGGACTCAACAAGACAACCATATAATAGTATCCATGGATTTTCAATGTCTAAGTTAAATGTACATATGAGAATTGATAGTTGTTGGTATTCATTAAATAATAATGGAGAACAAAATTTTGTGATCTAGATGGATGTCGGTGGCCTCCCACCTATTCCAACTGGTTCATTTTGTCAGTTTTCTAATTTGACAGTTTTTTCCTAGTTTTTGGGTCTGTGACTTCCAGGGAAGTTTTGAGGCCCTAAACAACATTTTTAGGGCTCGCCACAATCAAATTGTAGAAATAGTTATAATATAACGACAACATGTGTAGTCCTCGGATAGACCTTTCCAATAGGCTATCGTGAGCCTGAAATGAAGATCATATGCAAAAGTTATGACCCTTCGAAGTTGATGTACTAACTTACCCCAACACGACCGACATGACTTTTGGCACTTCATCTCTCAGGGTTAGGTTTTTGGATGTATATGGTTTTGGCATTCTTGTTTATTGTAAAAAACTCCTTCAGAGCCTCATTGTAATCATATTATAGCGAATTAGTGCAGTCGTCACATCTCTTCTTAGAGATAAGTCACCACCATTCTAGCAAGATTGTTTTCCGCTGCATTTTACAGTTTCAACTTATTTCCTTATTGAATAGAAACCAATTTTACAATATCTTCGTTATTCTGTGTTAAAAATCTTTTAATTATCTATACTCATTTTGTTTTTCTCATAAAATTTGGATCAGTGGTATGAGAACAGACTGCTCCTTTTCGTTCTTAATGCATGTCCCCAACGAGGTTAGGGTACAAAGAATTGGGTCTCGAGCTTGTTTCTCTTGATGAAAAAAGGTCTCTCACTCCCAAGAGACCTCTCATGGAGGAAGAAAAGAAGGACAATGGGACATGAGATCCTTTCAAAATCTTGCTTCAGGAAGCCCTCACACAACAGAGGAATGAGGTGATGGATAGTTTTGGGGAAATCCTTCAGCGTCTGCTAACAGGAAACACATATTCCTCGATCGGAGCCATCGACCCTTCAAGGTACAAATCAACTTTGATATTCCTACATTTGAAGGTTAGATAGACGTAGATGCTATAGAAAAATGGTTGAATCTACTAGAAGGGTATTTTTCTCTCGATAATTTTTCGAATAGAGAAAATATTACTTTTGGTCTCCTCGAAGTTGTTCCCCATGTCAAAGAATGGTGAGAAAATTTCTGTGATAAAAATGAAACAAAGGAACCCTCATTATTTATAGTTGTGGCCACCTGGGAATCCTTCAGGGATGTTATTAAGGAACAATACTACCTTGTCGAAAGTTATGATGACTTGTATACAAAATGGACCACACTGAGGAAACAAGGAGACCAAGCAGTGCCACAGTTCACAAATATCTTCCATACCTTGTGCACCAAGTTGGGTATCAAAGATTCAGAGAAACATATGGTTATCAAGTATCGTGGTGCTATGCATAGATACATCCAGAATGAAATGGAATTTCTGGACATCTCATCCTTGGGCACGATCTATCGATATGTCGTCAAAATCGAGCAGAAGCTCAGACAAAACACGTGACACTTTGGGCCTAGAAACCCCTCACAGTAAAAGCCAAGAAAGGGTGGCCCCAACCCATAGAAAAAAGTACAAAGAAAAGATGGATAGTATGAGGACAACCAGTCCAAGCCACACTCAATGAAGGACACAAGAAAGACAAAGAAATTTATCGAGAAGTGGTGCGACTTCCATAAGATCCCTTGGCATAACATTGTTGATTTCTGCTCAAAGAAGTCGTTGGTGGCTGAAGTGAAAGCCTATGAATCAAATGTGGGTTATGAATTTGAGTTAGAAACATAAATGGGAAGACAGATCATTGACGCAGAACCCAGTTCCACCATTGCTACAACCAAGCTCCATGCTGATGAACTAGACGAGCCAGAAGAAGGAGAACGCCTTTTACATTCACATATGTGGGTAAAAGGCACCCTATTGCACTTCATCGTTGATGGTGGTAGCTAGAAGAACCTCATCTCAGTGTAGGTCATCAAGAGGTTGGTTGTGCCGACAATGCCACACCCACAACCCTACACCATTGGATGGCTTCGCCAAGGAAAAGATCTCCGCGCCATCCAACAATGTTGTCTGTCATATAAAATCAAGCCCTTCAAAGAAGAGGTCTTGTGTGATGTTTATCCTCTCAAGGTTTGTAATGTTCTTTTTGGTCAACCTTATTTATGGAAACATCATGTTGTGTATGAGTCTAGGCCTCATAGTGTTATTATTACTTTTAACAGGAAATTGTACAGGATACTCAAGGCAGTCCCAAATAGTGATATTTCCTTGATCTCTCCAAAGAAATGCAGAAAGTTCATCTCTTAGACTGGGAAAATTTTCTTCTTCGTGATTCACTCTTAGAGTGAGTGAAATATCACAGTCACAACTAGGGCCTCTGCGGATGACCTCTCCACACAACAAAAGCAAGTGGATAAGGTCATGGAAGAATACTAGGATATATTCTCCTCACCTACTGGGGTACCTCTACACTTTCAGGTCAAGAATCCCATCGATCTGACCACCAATGCAACGCTACCCAATGGGATACTCTATTGTCGCTCTCTATTAGAAAATGAGGATATCAAGAGGCAGATCCAAGAACTGCTCCACAAGGGGCACATCTGTCCCAAATCATCACCTTGTGGGAGCCCAACTGTGCTGGTGCAGAAGAAAGATGGGACCTAGCTGAGAATCTACATTGATTACCGAGCCCTGAATAAAATCAGAGTCCAAAACCGATACCCAATTCCCTGAATCAACGAACTCCTTGATCACCGCATGGGGGCCAAATACTTTTGTAAGATTGATCTGAAGTCTGGCTACCACCAGGTCCCAATATAACATACATATGTATGGAAGACCGCCTTCAAGTAAAAAGAAGTTCTTTTGAATGGTTGGTCATGCCCTTTGGTTTGAAAAATGATCCAACAAATTTTATGAGGATGATGGATGATATCCTACGACCTTTCACCAATACTTTTGTAGTGGTGTATCTCGATGAAATCCTTATCTACAACAAGACTTGGGTGGAACACTTGCAGCATAATTTTGTAGTGGTGTATTTGAATGACATACTCATCAAGCGAGTGCGCGAAGCTGATCTGGGAAGCTCACTACAGTCGGGTGGAAGGACACTTTGGCGTCGAAAAGACAATGGTAGTGCTATAGAAACATTTCTACTGGACGAAACTTTGACATGATGTCGACAAGTATATCAAGTCCTACATCGCCCAGGCTATTGCCAAACCAACCACTAACAAATAGGGCTTGTACACGCCTCTACCTACTCGTGACAGGCTATGGGAATCCATCTCAATGGACTACATGTCGAGCCTTCCATCCACCAAGAGGGGAAATGAATCTGTTTTTGTGGTTTTTGATCACTTTTCCAAGATGGCGATTTTGGCCACCTGCAAGAAGAGAATCATAACATAAGCTACTTCCAAGTTCTTGTTTGAAGGAGTATGGGTACATTTTGGGATCCCACAAACCATTGTCTCAGATCAGGACATTTGGTTCCTCAACACAATCTCGTCAAGCCTCCGGTCACTACTCGACACTAAGATCACCAAACCCACTTCCTTCCACCCCGAGACAGAGTGCCAAACTGAGGTAGTCAATCAGATGATCTTGCATATCCTACGCATGTACACTTCCAAGCACCCCCGCACATGGGACGAGAGTCTTCCCTATGTACAACATAGTCTGAAGCATCTATCAACCTTAGGGTTGGGTTCATAATTAGGGTCAATGGTTTACTTCATTTACCATCCATGGATCATGAGGAAATACTCGAAGCGTTTTCTTGAAAAAGAATTGATATTGATGTCAATAAATTCCTTAGTGCATACGGTGAACATTCACTCAAGTCTTCTAAATCACTTTCATATGCTGGATATTTGAACAATTTTTTTCATTCCTCCCCTCATGTCACAAGGGGAAGGGAAAAAATAGGGAAAGACAAGCAACAGAGACATAAACAAATATTTCTTTGGGATATCAACGATATTTGGATTATCTCTTTAAGGGAGAGATTGTACTTCAAACTACTTGAAAATAATGTTCTACTTTTGTATTCAGATAAGCAATTGGTTTATAAGAGTCTAATCTTGTTTGTAAAAATTTAGAAAAAAATGTAGATATAAGAGAAAGAAATGAAAATTTCCCTCCTTACCTTTTGATCAGAAGTGGAAATATTTGCAAGTTGTAGACAACCTCTTTAAATTTTATACTCCTATACTATCTTCTGTGGATGCAACCTTTTTTAATAAAAATATGATTTTTCGATTTAAGCAAAAAAAAATACAATATCAATATGTCATAAAATAACTTTATAAGTCACAATTTTCTCACATAATGTATTATTCACGAGGCAAACCTAATGAACTTATCTTTTAATACACAATTATAAATAATAAAAATAAACATAATAATGAACTTATCTCTTAATACAAAATTATAAATAATAATATAAGGAAACCCACTTTTAGGGAAGATTTATTTCAACTATATATTCAAAGTAGTGAATTAAATATGTTTTACTCTTTCACTTTGAAAAAACTCAATCTCACTAATTAAATTTTTTATAGTAACAAACACAATATTATATCGCTAAATAGATTTATTATAGGTCACTTTAAAATAATGTTAATATAATTAAATGGTGCTAGTATAATAGTATTATAACTTATAACCTTGGCATACTTATCCTCATTTTGATGAACTTCATAGATTAGAAATTTCTTCTAAGAAAAGTTAAAATGGTTATTCAAATAACATATTAATATTATGTATTTAAATAATTTTATAGATTAGAAATTTCTTGCACATTCTATTATTCACGAGACAAAACTTGGATGAACTTAACATTTAATAAAAAAATATAGAAAATAATAATAAAAGTAATTTAAGGAATTCAAGTTTTAGTGAAACATTTTCTTTGATTTTATGTAATGTATGTATTCATAAAATATAGATAATAATAATAAAAGTAATGTAAGGAATTCAAGTTTTAGTGAAACGTTTTCTTTAATTTTATTAAGAATTTTTTAGTCTCTATTTTGAAAAGATCTCACAAAAAGTATAAATATTAGACACTTGCTCACTAAAAGTATACTGAACCAGTTTTCCCTTTTCCGTCTTGTATATGCAAAAACTCAAATTATACGTTTTTATTGATGTTCTAATTCATTGATTTATAATGTAGCTCACTTCTCATTCCATAAAATTTGAATAGTGAAGTCCATTAATACACTTATAATAACTTTTCAAAATTTGGTTTATTAAAATTATATTAGCGTAATTAACTAGTGTTATTTTCAAAATAATTTGTTTAAATAGTTTATGAGTAAATAATAAAAACTAGATACAATAAAGTGGGTTTTCCCTCTTACTTATTGTATTACAAAATCATTGAATTTTACTGCTATATTGTTATTCTAATTGATAATAGTTTTTGTTTGTTAATTAGGACACCTAGACTTACTTTTATAAAATGTTTTTTTTTTTTTTAAATTTTAGAATGATACTAAACTTTTATCATAAAATATAATCAACATAGACGTAATAGATACTTTGTAAATAATTAAAATTGCTTATATAATATCAAACACAATATTATGTCATTAAATAGATTTAAAGGGACTCACTGAATTTGTCAACCTCCTACTAATATAGTGACTCAATACAAACACAAACACCCAAATTACTATGCCAAATTATAACTAAAATGGTTAGTAATAATAATAGTAAACACAATATTAATGTCTTTATATGCAATAAATTTCTAGCCAAATCTATTATTCATTAACTCAATGAACTAATATGAAAATATGAAAATATAAATAATAATAATAATAATAAGAGAAATAATGTAAAGAGTCCAAGTTTTGGTTAATTGACCAATCTTTTATGCTCTAGTTTTGAAAGAACTCAATCTCATGAAAGATCTAAATTCTAAATCCACTATATTTCCAAAATTAATCAAATATGTGTTCTATAATGTTTCTACAAATTTGTAGTGGATTCTCATAGATCACTAGTTCTACATATATGAAATATGGTGGGATAATGGACATGTCTTGAATAATTGGATAGTCACTTTGTAGGAGATATAACTTTTACATATAGACTTTGTTTTTCAAAATAAAACCACCATTGAAAATATATTTATGTGTAAAATGTAGAAATACAAATTTAGTGTTTTAGTGCCAAAATTTCACTTCTTTAACCTTTAAATGAATGATTTATCATTTTGTTCATTAGTGCAATTTTAATAGGGGTATTTTCCTCCCCTAATGTCCAATTTTCCATTTTATTCAATCTTTTCCATTTTATTCAATTTTATTCAAGCTTTCTCCTCAATGCAACTTACTCATGATCAAAACACTAGCTTTATAACTTTGCCTTATGAAAACTAAGAATAATAACTTTGTTCATGTTGACAACTTGGTTTATAACTTTGTCTTATAAAAACTAAGAATGATAATATCATAAGAAGAATCATCACCATAATATGATTAGACCTACACAATCATCACCATGAAAATTATGATTAGACCCTACACAATCCAAATATTATGAGAAACACCCAAAAATGTTGATTAATGTATATGGATTGCAAATCATTTATCAATTGAATGTTCTCTAGATAATTAAATATTATGAGAAACACTTAAAAATGTTGGTTAATGTATATAGGTTACAAATCATTTATCAATTGAATGTCTTTAAATAGTTTTTCTTAAAAGAAAAATAAAATTATTAATAAATAAAAATTGTTATAATTTAGTAATCAATTGAAAATAAGGATAGTTATTATGATTTTTATATTATGGGTAGAAATAATTTTTTCATACTCTATTAAAAAAAAAATACACTTTCATTCTTATAAAATGTAATTTAAACAGTTAAAAAAACAAATTTTCAAATAATTTGATTAATTTTTTAATTGTTTTAAATTATTATAAATTATTATAAAGTGATTTTTAAAATATATTATTAATATTATTATTTAAATATTTAATATAACTATATTAATTAATTAAAAATAAAATAAAAAATAGCTTATATTAGTTTAGAAAAAATCCATTTATTTTAATTCAGGGAAAGAAGCACTGTCCTTTCGATTTTAAAAATAGAAAATATTTATATATATGAAGAAGTTCATTTAAAAATAAAAAAAATTAAACTAAATTATAATATTTTGATTTTAACCTGCATTTGCATTGGTAATACTAAATATCAATATTAAAAAAGAAATATAATTCCTTAATCATTAGGTTTACTCAGCCTATAAATCACCGGAAACGGAAAGTAGGAAAGTATTTTATCAGGACGATGGTAGAATGGACTTGTTACACAACACGACAATTGAACTTATCTTCCAACTTTCAAAATGTTGGAGCTGTCATCACCCCGAGTCCATCAACGGGCTAGCCTGCAAATCTTTACTTTCTATACCAATGTCTCCTGAAATTAAAATAGAAGTGTTGTCCCCGTGCAGTTTGATAGCCTCTTTCAGCTCCGTCACCACCATCATCAATGTAAAGCTTACATTGATGATGGTGTAGCCAAACCATCAAGCTTACATTAAATTCAAATTGAATGCTTTAAGAAACTTAAAATTACGTCGTTTAAAAACTCTTGAGCTTATTATTTGCATAACAAGGAAAGCACTTTAAGTGCTATATCCTTTCCTTCTTGCAATTTACCATTAATCATTGCACACCGATCCAAATTGTTGGAAGATTAATCATTCCATCGCCCAAGAGATGGCTTATCTATGGGGATCAAGTTGTGAAGAGGTGACAGCCTTATCCATTCAATATTTGAAGAGTTATCACAGCTTCATCTTGATCTTGATCTTTTTATGAAGAGTTCTCACCGCCACACTAAACTCATCAAAGCTTGATCTTTTTATGAAGAGTTGATCTTTTTATGAAGAGTTATGAAGAGTTTTTCTATGAAGAGTTGATCTTTTTATGAAGAGTTATCACAGCTTGATCTTGATATATATGTAATTGAAAAACTAATTTATAATAAAAAAAATTAGAGTGTTAATAGAGGATTTTATGCTCTTCTCATGTTTGAATTTGAGTTTGTAAACTCATGTTAAATGTTCAGATTTATTGATGTTCATACAAAGTATTTTGTTTGAACTGATTTTGCTGAAGTTGTCATTGAATTTATTTCAGAATTTTTTGTTGTAACAAAGTATTTGATTTTGCTATGGGATGTTTTAGTGTAGCATGCTATTGAGATTCAATACAAAAGTATTCGGTTGACTTAATGTTGCAGGGAATGATTTGATAAAGATATTTCGGTGTTATAATTTGAGTTTTAGTTTGTTGTTGTAACTCCCTTGTTTTGCAACAACTATATTTGTTGTAGCTCCTTGTTTTGCTGCAACTTGTTAACTTGCAAGATCTACTCTGTTCTGCTGCAACACTTTGTGTTCCTGCAACTCCTCTAGAACCTTCATTTTGGTATTAGAGTGTGGTATCTGATTTAACATGGTTGTGAGTATTAGTTCATCTGAGCCTGAGGTTCCTATGAAAACTTATGATTCCCGGTATATTAGAATCATAACAATTTTGCGTTCTCAAGATCTATGGAGTTTTGTTACTGATGGTTATGCAGATCCAACTAAATAGGTAGCAGAATTGGCTCTTACTAATGTTGAGTGTGATTTATTGAAGGAAAACAAAAAGAAGGACAACAAAGACCTTGGCCTTATCCAGCAAGGATTAAATGAATCAATTTTTACCATAGTGTCGAGCATGGAATCTTCAAAGAAGGCTTGGGACATTCTTGAATCTTGTTATCAAGGTGCATCCAAGGTGAAGATTGTCAAGTTGCATAACTTTAGAAGAGATTTTGACAATATGAAGATGAAGGACAATGAAATTGTTGATAATTGCATGACTCACGTCATGATTGTTGTAAATTAGATAAAGCAGTATGGTGATGACATCGAGGACCAGAGAGTGATGAAGAAAGTGTTTAGAAGTTTGCCAAAGAAGTTTGAAGTTGTTCTTGTACCCATAGAGGAATATAAAGATCTTAGTCAAATGCAGATTGATGAGTTGACTAGTTCTCTTGTCACACATGAATCCAGGATCTCTAGATATGATGAAGCACCATTGGAGAACACCTTCAAATCATAGTTGTAAGTTACTAGAGGCAGAGGCAGAGGAAGGTCTAGTAACCAAGGAAGAGGAGGCTAGTTTTCTTGTCAAAGGGATAGCAAAAATGAATCAGAACCTGAGGCGAAATCTCAGCAGAATCCTCTTAATGTGATGGCCAGTAGAAATAGATCCTGGAAGTAAGGGAATCAGAGGTATGATAAATCTAAAGTTCAATGTTATTACTGCAAGAAATTTGGTCATTTTTCTAACAAGTGTCGAAATAAGAAGGAAGATGTTGGATGTAGAAATCACATGACTAGAAATAAAGATTTGTTTTTCAATTTAGACACAAAGTTGGGCAATGATAGTAAGGTAAGAGTTAATGGTAAAGGTGTGACTATTTTTTATACTAAGAATGATGAAAGAAGGAAAATACAAGATGTTTATTATGTACCTGGTTTGAAATGCAATCTCATGAGTGTTGGACAACTCATGGAGAAAAAATACATAGTGTTATTCAAGAACAAGGTATGTGCAATTTATGATAAGTAAACAATTGATTTCTAGGGTAGAGATGACAAAGAATATAATGTTTCCATTTATTATGACAAATAAATTGACTCACTCTTTGAATTCTTATAAAGTTAAGAGTTTAGATGAGTCATGGTTATGGCATTTGAGATATGTCCATTTACATTTTGGAGGTCTAGATTTGTTGCAGAAGAAGAATATGGTGAAGGGGTTTCCCAGTACTAAACAACCAACAAGATCGTCTAAGAGTTGCATGCTTGGAAAGCATCACAAGGAGAAGTTTGCTTGTGGAGTTTCATAGTAAGGTAAGAGTTAATGGTAAAGGTGTGATTGTTTTTTATACTATGTAAAGAAGTAAAATGGATGATGTTTATTATGTACCTGGTTTGAAATGCAATTTGATGAGTGTTGGACAACTGATGGAGAAAAAGTACATAGTTTTATTCAAGAACAAGTATGTGCAATTTATGATAAGTATCCAAGTAAACAATTGATTTCCAGGGTAGAGATGACAAAGAATATAATGTTTCCATTTATTATTAGAAATAAATTGACTCACTCTTTGAATGCTTATAAAGTTAAGAGTTTAGATGACTTATCGTTATGGAATTTGAGATGTGTCCATTTACATCTTGGAGGTCTATATTTGTTGCAGAAGAACGAGATGGTAAAGGGGTTTCCTAGTATTCAAGAACCACCAAGCTCATGTGAGAGTTGCATACTTGGAAAGCATCACAGGGAGAAGTTTGTTTCTGGAGTTTCATACAGGAAAAAATCTCCATTGGAAATTGTATGCACAAATTTGTGTGGACCCATGCAAACACCTTCTTTAGATGGTAATGTTTATTTTTTGACATTTATGGATGATTTCAGTAGAAAAAATTGTGTGTATTTGTTGAAGAAAAAATCTGAAAATGAGATTGGTAAGTGTATTAAAGTATTGAGATCAGAAAAGGGAGGTGAGTATATGTTAAATAATTTCATTGAGTTTTGTCTTTTTCATGGAATTAAGAGACAATTTATTACTCGTTATACTGCACAACAAAATGGAGTGGCTAAAACGAAGACTCGAACCATCATGAACATGGCTCTATATGTTGAAAGAGAAGAACCTTCCAAATGAATATTGGGGAGATGTTGTTATTTGTTCAATTTATATTATGAAGATATTCTAACTAAGAGTGTGAAGAACCATTCTCCCCAGGAAGAATGGAGTGGTAAGAGTTGTAGTGTGTTTCATTTAAGAATTTTTGGGTGTGTAACTTATGCACATTTACCTGAAGAGATGAGGAGAAAGTTGCATGACAGAGGTGAGAAGTTTATCCTTGTTGGATACAGTGAAGAGTCTAAGGAATACAGACTTTATAATCCCATCAACAAGAAGTATTTAATCATCAGAGATGTCGAGTTTAAAGGAGAAGAGGCTTGGGATGGAAGCATTGACAAAGTTGTTTGAGGGGGAGTTGAAGTATCCCATGGACATGATGATGGAGATGAGCATGTCGTACATGGTGGAAATTTGATTCCACATGAAAATACACCTGCAACAAGAACTCTTGTAAGGCCAACACCAGATATCAATGCATCACAATTTAGAACACCCCGTAGGTCCCGGTGGACAAAAAACATGATCAAAGGTAAGTAATGAATAAAATCCTACTTTAGCTTGATTAAAGAACACACTTAAAGGTCAAAAGACTAAAAGTTTAAGAGAATTATATTACTAGAATGGTGAAATAGATTAGGTTTCAAATTTTGCATTGATTGCATATGATCCTATAAATTTTGATGAAGTTGTTAAAGATGTAGTTTAGCTAGAAGCCATGGATGAAGAGAGTGATTCCATTGAAATAAATAACGCTTGGGATCTTGTTGATTTTCCTGAAGGTGAGAATAGTATTGGTGTTAAATGGATTTATAAAACTAATATGAATGCAGAAGGAGAAGTTGAAAAACACAAGGAAAGACTTGTAGCTCAGGAGTTCAGTCAACAACCCGACATTGATTATAATGAAACCTTTGCACATGCAACCATACTTGAAACAATCATGATGGTTTTAGCTATTGGAGCTCAGAATAAATGGAGAATGTACCAGATGGATGTTAAGTCAACATTTTTAAATGGATTTCTGGAAGAAGAGGTTTATGTGAAATAACCTCTAGGATATGAGATTGATGGACACGAAGTTAATGTCTATGGTTAAAGAAAGCGTTGTATGGATTGAAACAAGCACCAAGAGTATGGTAAAACAATATTGATGAATACCTGAATGGTGAAGGATTCAACATGAGTACGAGTGAGCCAACTATGTATACAAAGGTAAATTAGGAAGGTAAAATCTTGCATGTTTATTTGTATGTTGAGGATTTGATTTTCATTGAAGATATTTCAATAGATGATTTTAAGACATCCATGAAAGCTGAGTTTGAAATGATCGATTTAGGGATGATGAAATATTTTCTTGGCATCAAAATAAATCAATCTAAAGCTGATATTTTTATTTTTCAAACTAAGAATGAAAAGTACATATTGAAAATGTTTAGGATGGTGAACTGTAAACCAGTTGTAACACCAATTGCAACTGGCACAAAAATCAGTAAGAATGATGAGGGATCATGTGTTGATCTTACTCTGTATAAAAGATTGGTTGGAAGTTGTATGTATTTGATAGCAACAATTCCTGATATAATGTTTGTTGTAATTTTCATTTCCATACTTATGGAGACTCTGAAGAGTACGCATTGTCAAGAAGGAAAAAGGATCCTAAGATCTATTTCGGGAACAACAAATTATGGCATCCGATACACATCAAATTCAAATTTTGATCTAATTGGATATATTGATAGTGATTTTGCAAGTTTTACTAATGATAGAAAGAGAACATCGAGATATGTGTTCAATTTTGGATCAAGAACAGTAACATGGGAATCAAAGAAGTGGCCCATTATGACTTTATCTTTTGTTGAGGTAGAGTATGTTGCAGTGACAAAAACAACATGTTAGATTGTGTGGATGGGAAGGATTATGACTGATTTGTTCCATGAACAACAAGAACCAATTCGTATTTTTCGTGATAATAAATAAGCCATTACTATGTCACATAATCATGTTTTCGATAAGAAGAGTAAGCATATTGATACAAAGTATAATTTTATTGGAGAGATGATAAACAATGATGGAATTTCTATAGAGTTTTGCAGATCTAAAGATCAATTTGCAGACATGTTTACAGAGCCCTTAGCAAATGAATTGTTTGAAATTCAAAAAAAAAACTTTGGGGTTTTTGAACTATAATAACATTTTTGGTTTGGAAACAATCTAGTATTGTAGAGTTTTGGTTTTTGGTAAAATGATTAAGCGGGAGAATGTTGGAAGATTAAACATTCCACCTCCCAAAAGATGACTTATCTCAACCGATCAAATTGTGAAGAGGTGATCACCTTATCCATTCAATATTTGAAGAGTTATCACCATCACACCGCTTTATATCTATCTGTTTGGAGTGGGAAAGGGGCACCACCATTAAAATAATTAAATCTATAAAATGTTGAAGGGTTGTGATTGTATTATTTTAACTAGCAGTTTTAAATTAGGGTTGTGATTGTATTATTTTAATTAGCAGTTTTTGTCTGGTTATGTAACCAAATTGAGATTTGAAAGTTCTCTCTCTCTCTCTC
>SNQJ01S0104299.1:10949-34948 GCA_010110895.2 Picea sitchensis | reverse complement strand
GGTTATATGAAAAAGGAACCCACTGGAGTTCCCTTTAAGCTCTTTTCAGACTCTCTAAACATGAAAAGATTGTCAAGAGATCTTGTTCTTTTCATGCTCATTAAAGTATTTGAAGAAAACGTTTGTTGAGCGATAGTTTATCTCTTTTTCGGTCTCATCAGACTACTTTATGAAAAAGGAACTGAGAGAGTTCTTTTAAGTGTTTTTTAGATTCTATAAACATGAAAACCCCTGAGTTTTCTTTCTTTGGACTCATAAAACAACCATCGAAAGGCCCATGTGGGACTGAACCACTCCTTCCTAGGGTTCGTTAAAAATACTCTAAGGGACTCATCCGAAGGATGAGCTTACATAAACAAGCATATGTTATCCTCCTCAAGCTTGTGTAAAACTAAAGAGGTACTCACTAGAGATGGTGGGGGGAAACATTGGGAAATAAATATGTCTAAACTTGTATTCCATGGAAGAGTCGCTTTTGAACATGACACCCTTTCACTTGCCTTGTGTCTAGGTTGGAAAATCCACTTGTCTCTTGATCATACTCCTATAAGATTACAAATTGGTCTGTGATCCTTGTTGTTGAGTCAATATTTCCAAGACAGTTGTTGTGTTGTCAATTTGTTCGAAGAGAAATTCAACCTGAAAAGCCTTCTATTGCGTTGACCATTTCTGCAGTCTTCAAGCCTTCTGTTGCACCGGCCATCCCTGAGTCAGTCCTGAATCACTTGTTACTCTGATCTACATCAAATCTTGTTACTTGTTTCATGTCATTGATGTGGGATACATTAAGGCCCTCCCATGACGAGTCTTTTCCTGTCAATTCGTGAAAAGAGAAAAGATTTTCGAGTGAACTTGTCTCTTTCACACTCATAAATTGGATTTGAAAGGACATCTATTTGGTGCAAGTTTATCCCTTTTTCAAACCAAGTAGACTAAGATTACAAAAAAGGACATATTTTTGTGTTAAGTTGTAATTTCATCTCATTCTCTTGCTTGTAGTATTGAGCCTATTGTCAATTCTCACTTTTGCATTATAAGCCTTTCAGCTTAGTAGTTTGCATCATCAACCAAGAAGAGCCTTGTTTATATCCTTTGCAGCTTGACACCCTATACCAAAGAGGAAACATTCCCCTAAGTGTCCATCTCCCACATGCACCTCCTTGCATTGAGCATAGGTATGTTCCACTGTTGGAACTAGATTGCTTACTTGCAACACTCGTTTCCTCATTTGTATCATAGCATTCATTTGACTATGAAAAAACAAAAAAACACGGGCGGGAAAAGAATATTATCTTACATTGGCAACAATCATGTCGCCTTGGAACAAGAGCACAAATTTTTTGAGTCGACATGTCATAAATTTTGGTTTTAGCATGACCTTAGGAAGTCGAGCTTGTTATGTAGAGTTTACTCCCCCGACTGGTTACTCTTCCAGTACTTATGGAGAGTTTGATTGATGCCTCCTACATCTCAAATTTTCATCATTGAGTCTATGCTGCCGGAGTCTTCCATATTTCTCATGTTCTTGTTCAAAGGATGTCTATCAACCTGTGTAAGACACTCCTCAGAACTCTTGACTTTGCATGCCGACCATACCCTCAGTGTGTCTCAGAATTACATGAAGTTGTAGTCCTATTGTGCACCTTGGTCCTACTATCCTCATTGGTAGGTAAACTTGAACCCATCAGTCGACATTTCATCATTGGTCGTTGACTAGGTGTTTTCCCTTGTGTTCGATGGCAAGAAATATATTCACACATTGGGACTCGTAGATTGTCTTGGATGTCATTATCCTTATTGGTGGTTTCCTCACCTTTGTCAGCAATTTTCCTTATTGGCTACTATTCAGAGGGTCTTTTTCATGTATTGCTTGCATTTGGCACATATGAAAGACACACAGGGTTGTTGGTTCATGAACATGTTCTTCATTTGATTTTCTCCAAATCATCAAGATCCTTTTTGTACCTCTTTTTGAATGATGAGAGATGCCTCAATTCTCTCCTTTCAACAGATCTCCTTTTAGCGGATCTCCTTCCATCGAATTCAACCCATCTATTATGGATATGAGACCTAGAGTCCTATGAGTACCTAGAGGCTTGCAGTCATTAGTGGCAGGTTCTCTCACCATCGATAGTTGGGAATACATCAATGTATATTGATCAATGGATTCTTCAAGTGTTCGACCCCAACACCTCTATTCACACTTGTAATAATGTACTTGGTGCCTTGATACCTACTTTCATTATTGGAAAGTTGTCTCTCGTTTGTTCACGGTATACCTTAATGACCAGTAATCAAATGAAGTCTCATTTTGTTCGACCTCAACTCCTTTATTCACATGATTTATACTTTCACCTTTGGAGGATTGTGTAGAAGACTTGAAGACATTAGTTCATAGTCACAACTTTCTTGAGTTGTTCTTATCTTTCATTGGACTAGTACCTATGTGACTTCAGTGATCGTGGGAGAGCGGATTGTACTCCATTGTATACAGATATCTTCAGATTTATTTTGAGACTGGTTTTATTGAGCCTTGTTCATGAATATGATAGCCTTTGGCATGTAGCCACCTTTGTATTTCCTATTCATGGCCATGAACAGTTGTTTGGTATATTTTCACATGGATCTACAATGTAATTCAAATTGGCATCCATGTGCGCAAAGTCAATATAGATGGTAATAATCTCATGAGCAACTAGTTCATCCAGCTGGGTCTCCATTACTCCACTTCTGGGTATTATAATGTATTTCGGCCATCGCATATACTCCTCTAACCTCACACATTAGGGGGCATCTATTATAGCAATATTTTCCTCACCCTATGCAAATTTAATCAGAAGGCCTTTTTGCCATTTCCCTATGTAGACTTGAAGTCCATTTTTGCAAATCCCAGAGCTAGAAGCAATATTTTTCCACATATACATGCCCTAACTATTATACAGCATGTGCATACGTAGGTTGCACCACTACAACCTGTGTACATCGAATTTTGTGCCAAAAATTAAAAAATGGTGTCAGGTTTCCATGTCACGTCACGAGATCCATGATCCTTGACCTTCCATATAATGGAAACGTTCTGACTTGACCCTTCAGTTCCACTTGAAGGTTATAAATGGGCCAAATCCAAGCTGTGGAAAAGAGGAGAAGAATTCAACTTTGAGAGAAAAGTTACTCTAGAGAAATTATTCACTTCATATTGAGTCTGCATCCCTTTATCCTTTTAAGTCTGAACACATTGTTCAACCCCGAAGCTCTTACCTACATGATTGAGAACATCATTGTCTCTCTTATATGAGATTTCCTTTGGTGGAGGATTAAAGTGGTGGAGGCCCAGCTAGAAGGGACTTAGTTTCTCGGTTCTGAATTGTGCCAACATGGAAGTTTGCAATTCATTCACTTCTCCTAATTACATTTTAATAGAAATACTCTTTTCTCGTCCAATTAATATCTTGAAAATATTTGAATTGTTATTCCATGGGCATATTTGTTATGAATGTTGATGGATTATACTATTGAATGTGTTAACATTATATATTATCACCATATTATTATGTTTATTGGTTGTTGAGGACAAGTTGCAGGTGTATTAATTTGAGTTAAGTGCTCAACAGTGGACTTCATCAAACGTCTAGATGAGGTAGGCTCTTTACCTTGTCTCGTTAGCATATTTTCTTATACAACATATCTGATATTAGATTTGATTTCTGCAGTCATTTCCATCTCTTGTGGTTTACCCCTAGCCATAGAGAGATTTTTCTCGTAACAAATATGCATGGAGTGTGGAAATAAATGCTATAACATATGCCCCCTAATGTGTGATGTCATAGAATCAAATGTGATGGCCTAAATGTTGATTTTTCATAAGCAATAGGTTAAGCATGAAGTTCATTCCATTTCATCATTTAACCATAATCATAAGTGTTGCAACAACCAAGATCATAAGAAGAAGCACCATGCACAAGAACACAAAATGTATCATGGGAAACCCTTCTTAACAAGGGAAGAAACCCCAGCCAAATCCTTTTCTATAATCTTCAAGAGAAATATCTTTACCAACAAGAAATACCTAGCACACAAGATGGTGCACAAAACCCTAGAACTCTAGTTCCCAAGAGAGATGCACACCTTTTTCCAAAGAAGTGTACTTGCTGAAATTTCCAAACTCACAAGAAAGATATATTTCTACAATGAAAGATTTCCCTTTACTTACATTAGAATTGTCCTATCAACTGGAGTATCTATTGGCACAACAGGGACAACCTCACTTAGACATATTATTTATTATTATTATAATAATTAATATTAATATTAATATTAATATTAATTATCCTTTACATTTATTATTAGACACTTTAAGGTAGGGCCGACCTGTACCAATATATAGAAAAGGATCTGATATACCAACTAGTGCTCATCCACTCGAGGCACATCCATAGGGATGTCATAGCTCTGATTCATTGTGTTACACATAAGAACTAGGTCTTCAAATGTTCACCTATGCTCGTCTACAGGCACGTCCACTCTACAGATCTTCTTTCTCACTGCCACTGACATGAGAATCATCTAGAGTCTTCTCGTCAACTCTATTGCTCAGAGGAGGCTATCACATCATCTTCATTTCTTTTCACATGACGATGTGCCCAACACTTTTGGGATTTCACACGTTCACCTTGTGCTCAACCACATGCACGTCCTAACTCAACAGATCTCTTTTCCACCAGATAATCATCTGGAGTTCTTCTCACTCACGTCATGGAGGAGGTCATCTCTACGTTCCTAGATCTGACCCAGGCAGTAACCACAAACCCTTCTTAAGGGGTTTCTCTCAGGTTTGTAAGTTGAGATAAAGGCTTCACTTAGTTGTTGTGTTCCACATCTCACGGGTTTGTAAGTTGGAGGATGTCTCCCATAGTTGCATTCATCAACACTCCCTCTCAGCTAGGGAGGCATTATTATTCAAGCCAAGTCTCATACAGATGTACTCTGAATTTTTTTTTTCACTGGAGTCATCAATACTCCCTCTTAACTCGGAAGGCATTCTTCACCAAGTTTGTTTGGTGTAAATGTTTGCAGTTTTCTCAGGTTTAGAAAGGTACTGCAAGTATACAACTTTCCTCTGCATCATATCTTTGACATAACAATATTTCATCTTGTTGTGTTCGAATCCATTAGAAAACACTGGGTTCATTAATGAGCCTTATACATGGCTCTTGATTAGGATCCATCTCATGGTTAAGTAAATCTGGTAGAAGTTTTGTGAAACCTCTTTGCTTCGCTCAATCATTTCTATATGATCTGTCTTTGTGGTACTCAAGGACACAAATTTTTGTTTCTTAATTCTTTTTAAGAAACCATGGAAATATTCATAGTATAACATCAATCATATGTGTTCTTTTGGTCCACTGTACTTTATTCTCAATTTGAATCGTCATGTCTGATAAGCTTAAGTTCATATTGGGGGCATTTGCAGGCCATATTCAACTGTGCCTCGTAAATACATGATATGTTGTCATCTAGTGAGTCTGTTTCGGTTGACTCATGAAATGACTAAGTACATTCACTGCATGGCATGAATCAAGTCTGGTGTTAACCAGATACATTGGTGATCCACTTAGTTGTGGTTCAGTCTTGTCTGAATCATCATCAATCTTCTTCTTTAAATCCATCACGGTGGATTTTTCATTTTGTCATACTAAATTTCTTTAATATGTTCACTGTATATTTTCCTTGACTCGGGAAAATCTCATTGGTCCTATGTCATACATCTTGTCCCAAGAAGTAGTGCAACATACTTATATTCTTCATCTCGAATTCAGAATTCAAGGATTACTTGTATCCAACAATGAGGTTTTATGAATAAATCATTAGGATCAAGATCTCGTTACCAACACTATAAAGATATAAGTTTGGATCAACAACACTCTTGTTGGAATCCAAACTTATTAAGAATCCATCTATATGATATAGTTTTCAACTCATGGATGGTAGTACGGATGGAAGTGTATCAGGTTCACTCGATCAAGTGTCTCATCATAGGAAACTCCCTCTGTTTGTGAGAAATCTCTGACTATAGATTATGTTTTGTATTTCTCAACACTTCCATCAGTTGTATGCTTGATCTTATAGATCCACTTGGAAGTTATCACTGACTTTCCTCTTGGTCCTTGAATAATGTCTTATACATCATTCTCTAAGATATACTAGTACTCTTCTATTATGGCATCTTGCCATACCTGTTCTCTTGTTGCTTTTCTAAGACTAGGAAGCTCATCATCAATGAAGTGGCTCATGACTGAAGGATAGCTCAAAAATCTCTTTTGTTTTCTCGGGATGTGTCTTGAGAGGCTTGTATGTTTCTTTTCCTTTTGCAGAGTGAATCTAGGTAGGCCTTTTATTCCCTACTACAATATCTATGAACATATCAATTGGAGTAATAGGATCAGCTGAAATAATGTTTGTCTCCCTCTGAACTGTTGAAGAGGAAGAAGGTATTGCCTCACTGTTAATCTTTATTTGTGATTCTCTTAATATTTGGAGAAGTATCTCTTCTTTAAGAACAACATTTCTTCTTGTTCATGTTATAAAAAACAACTTAAATATGGTTTTGAATCTCATACTAGGGATAATGATCCAAGTCTTTTGAGGGATTTTATACTAGGAACAATTTCCTTCATTTATTGAAAATTATAATCAACTATAGAATTATGGATCAAATAAATTTACCTAGTTGTAGTCATGTATTTTTAAAGGAAGTACTTCTCTCTCTTCTCTTCATTTTCTTGAGGTGGATATGGATCAATGTCAGCAGTGGCAGCATATTGTTTTCCCTTCTTTCTGGTTGGACAATTTCTAGCAATGTGTCCATACTTGTCACATCTGAAACACTGAACTTTTGAAACATCTCTTCTTTGATATCCAGGATTGGATGAAGACTTTTCTTCTTTAAAAGTTTTCCTGAAGTTTCTTTTGAATTTTCCTCCCTTCCTTGTATGAAGTGCAAGAGCATGATTTTCTTTTGGGGAACCTTCCACTCCTCTATTTCTAAGTATGAGTTCTTCTTGAGTGCAATCTGTCCATAGGCGCTCAAAGGTTGGTAGAGTTTCTCTTCCACTGATACTCTGAATAAAAGGCTCCCATGATTTTGGAAGATTCTGGAGAGTGGTTAAGACAATTTCTCTATCAAACATGATTTCTCCAATGGTCTCTAGTTGTTATTTAATTTCTAATAAATTCATGAAGAAGAGTGAAACTGTGTCATCTTTTGTCATCTTGATACTTTGAAGTTGGATCTTCAACATAAGAGCTATGAGAGTTTTTTCACTTTCAAACATTTCTTTTAATGTTTTATACATATCATAGGCAGTCTTTAGATTGGAAATACAGGGCAAGAGGTGATCTCTTATTGAGTAGATGATTATTTTCCTTGCTCTGACATCATCTTCTTTTCTTACTTTATTCTCTAAATCAGTGGTTGTTTCTGGTATAGTTTTATTTGTTGCACCCAATAGATCTTCTTCTTCAAGAGTGACTAGAAGCTTTGATTACCAAGGACTGAATTTGCTTACTCCATCAAGCCTATCTTCCATTGAAGTTTTGTTCTTCATTTTTTTTTTGAATCCTTGTAGACTGGATTACATTGGACTTATGAATACCAACAATCAATTTGATAGTGTCATAGAGATGCTTGCTAATTCAGAAAAACCAGAATTAATATTCTGCAGGAAATTTTGGCACCCTAGAATCCCTAGGGCCAAAAATCAAAATTTCTCAGCGTTTCATTTTGAGAGCCTCTAAATATGCGTTGGAAGAGGCCGTAATCTTCTATACTGGAATTATCCTAAGAATCCAAGTTTTAAGGGGCTGAAACACCCAAAAAAAGAGGGTCGTATGGATTTTCTGGAAACCTTAGGAGGGTCATACAGTTCTGCAGAAGAGGAGGGATGACTGGTAAAGGATGAGACTTGGTAGATTCTTGTGTAATGGGTTATTTCAAGACCTATGCTCTGATACCATGTTTATTTTTCATAAGCATTAGGTTAAGCATGAAGTTCATTCCATTTAATCATTTAACCATAATCATAAATTCTACAACAACCAAGATCACAAGAAGATGCACCATGCACAAGAACACAAAATGTATCCTGGGAAACCCTTCTCAACAAGGGAAGAAACCTAGCCAAATCCTTTTCTATAATATTCAAGAGAAATACCTTTACCAACAAGAAATACCTAGCAGACAAGAGGGTTCACAAAACCCTAGAACTCTAGCGCCCAAGAGAGGTGCACACCTTTTGTCAAAAAAGAGTACTTGGTGAAATTTCCAAACTCACAAGAAAGATATGTTTCTACAATGAAAGATTTCCCTTTACTTATATTAGACTTGTCCTATCAACTGGAGTGTCTATTGGCACAACATGGTTGACCTCACTTAGAAATATTATTTATTATTATTATAATAATTAATATTAATATTAATTATCTTTTACATTTATTATTATTATTATAATTAATATTAATATTAATATTAATTATCTTTTACATTTATTATTAGACACTTTAAGGTAGGGCCTAGCTATACCCTTTACATGAAAAATAGGGTTACAGGTAGGTCTGACTCTTGAACATTATATAGCAAAGGATCTGATACATCCACTAGTGCTCATCCACTAGGGTCACATCCATAGGGATGCCATAGCTTTGATTCACTGCATTACACAAAAGAACCAGGTCTTCACACGTTCACCTATGCTCGTCCACAAGCATGTCCACTCTATATATCTTCTTTCTCACTTCCACCGATAGGAAAATCATCTATAGTCTTCTCGTCAACTCTGTTGCTAAGAGGAGGCTAACACATCATCTTCATTTCTGTTCACATGACAATGTGCCCAATAGTGTTGGGATTTCACACGTTCACCTTGTGCTCAGCCACAGGAACGTCCTAACTCAACAAATCACTTTTCCATCAAATAATCATCTGGATTTCTTCTCACTCACATCATAGACGAGGTCATCCCTACATTCCTAGCTCTGTTCTAAGCAGGAACCACAGACCCTTCTTAGGGGCTTTCTCTCAGGTTTGTAAGATGAGAGAAAGGCTTCACATAGATATTGTGTTCCACATCTCATAGGTTTGTAATCTAGAGGATGTCTCCCATAGTTGCATTCATCAACACTAAATACATTATAATTCCCAGAAGTGGAGTAATGAGGACCCAACTGGAAAAACTAGTTACTCATGGGAATATTACAATTCATCTTGAATTTGTACACATGGTTTCCAAATTGAATTACACTGCATATCCATGTGGATATATATCAAATAGTTGTTCATGGACATGAATAGGAAATACATTGTGGAGATATGCCATAGGATGTCATAGTCATGAACAAGACATAGTGGATTCTAGTCTCAAAATCAACTAAAGATATATGTATACAATGGAGTACAATTTGATCTTCCATGATCATTGAAGTCATATAGGTACTGGTACAATGAAATACAACAATAGATATGAGATACACTACTGTGAACTGGAGATCTTCTACACTATCCTCTGAAGGTGCAAGTCTACATCACGTGAATAAAAGGGTTGAAGTAGAACACAATGAGACTTTGTTTGATTACTAGTCATTGAGGTATATCGTTCACAAATGCGGGACAACCCAACAATAATGAAAGTAGGCGTCAAGGCATCAAATACATTCCACAAGTGTGAATAAGGGTGTTAATGTCGAACACATGAATAATCCATTGCTCATGAGACATTAATGTATTCCCAACCATTGATGGTGGGAGAACCTCCACTGATGACTGCAAGCCTATAGGTACTCATATAACTCTAGATCTTGATTCCTTAATAGATGAGTTGAAGTCAATGGAAGGAGACCCACTGAAAGGAGAGCATTAAGGAATCTCTCATCATCTAGCGCAAGGTGTAAATAAATATCTTGATTATTAGGAAGAGCTCAGACGAATAGGATGTTCACAAACTAATGACCATGTGCATATCTTGCATGCACCAGATGCAAGTAGTACACAAAAGAGACCCTCTAACTAGCAGTCAATAATGAAAACTACTGACAAAGGTGAGGAAACCACCAATAGGGTTTAATGGAATCCAAGACACTACATGAATCCCAATGTGTGAATAGATTTCTTGTCATTGAACACAAGGTAAACCCCCCCAGTCAGCGACCAATGGAGAGATGCCATCTGTTGGGTTCAAGGTCACCTACCAATGATGAAAGTAGGCCCAGGGTGCAAGGTAGGACAACAACTTCATGTTATTCTAGGGTTCACTTGTAAGGGGATGGCCTACATGCAAAGTCAAGGAGTTCTAAGGAATGACTAACACAGGATTAGACTTCCTTTGAACAAGAGCATGAGATAGAGGAATAACTTAGGAAACATAGAGTTAACACTGGTTATTAACAAAAGTTCATGACATTGGAGGCATCAACAAACTTTCTATAGGGACTGGAAGAGTAACCAGTCGGAGGAGTATACTCTAAGTAACGATTTCATCTTCTCAATTTCATGCTTCACCCAAACCTTGGATGAAACGACTCAAGAATTTGTGCTATGTTCAAAGGAGAAACGATTTATACTGATAGGAGATAATATTTTTTTTTCTCCCACCTTTTTTTGTTTTTTCATAGGCAAAGAAATGTTGTGATACAGGAGAGGAAACGAGTGTCGCGAGTAAGCAACTAGTTCCAAGTAGTGGAACATACCTATACTCAATGTAGGGAAGTACATAGAATTCACTGCTTGTATAATGTTGAGAATTTCTAGGGAAAAAGGCTTATAACGAGAAATCAAGAGTCGACACTAGGCTCAACAATGCAAGCAAGATAATGGGATGCAATTACAACTTAACTCAAAAGTTTCATTTTTTGTAGATTTAGTCCCCTAGGCCTGAAATAGTATAAAATAATACTCAGGAGAACTCTTCTAGCCAATGGTGACTAGAGTATTCACTTTTCGTAAATAGTCTATTTGGTCTGGAAAAGGGTTAAACTATACCAAAATAGATGTCCTTTCAAAGCCATTTAACGATTGTGAAAGAGACAAATTCACTTGAAAATATTTTCATTTTAAGGAGTCTAAAAATAGATTAACTAAGACTCAAGGATGTTGTTCTAAGAAACATATAATGGGGGAGGCCAGGACTCCCATGCAAGTCTTTTGTCTAAATCCAGTAGCTTACTGGTAGCTGACACAAGCTTGGGAGAACCCAAAACTTTCCAAGCCAAGGAGGATCAGATACTTGCAGAGGATCCTTCATCTACAATATATCGATGAACGCCCATTATCTAGAAGGGTGCAGAAGAAGGAAGGTGAGGCTCTACAAGATCATTCCAATAAAAGGAAACCATATTAGGACTTGGAGGGAGTGTACTTGGAGAGAGAGGAAAGCTCCCTTATTCAGAAGGTATAGAATTGGAAATTATAAGGACATGGTCGAAATATGCATTAACCCCCAAAAAAAGAGTGGGATTGGTTGAATATTGCATCAACAATGTCACTTCCTTAGACTTGTCACTCTCCAAGAGAAGAGTGGGATCGACTGAAAATTACATCAGCATGACCACTTCTTCAACCGTTGGTTGAATAGGATGCGATACAACATGGTCAAGAGACGCATCACCCCCCAAAACAATAGTGGTGTTGGACGAATATTGCATCGACACGACAACTGGTTGAATAGGATGTGAGACAACATGGTCAAGAGATGCATCAATCCCCAAAGGAAGAATAATATTTGTTGAATATTGCATCGGTGTAACTATTGCTTCAACCAAAGAAGGGTTAGATTTTTGGGAAACCAAAGATGACTTAGAACCTGAAGGGTCATCATACAAGGACCGCGCTTCTCATACCACAACAGTATCAGGGCATAAATGAGTTAGGTGACCTCCTTTGAAAAATCTATAAAGGAACTTGGGCTTGCATCCTATACATCCAGGCTTCTCATCATACCAATGCCCCTAGCATGAATTGCAGTGGTCGGTGACATGCTCCCAGCATGACTTGCAGAGGCTAGTAGTTGATCTCCAACATGACTTGGTTTGTGCAGTGTGACTAGAAGTGACTAGATTTGTGCCCCCAGCATGACTTGCAGCAATTGGTTGCAGGTCTTCAACATGACATCCAGAGGTTTTTCACCTATCTCCAACGTGACTAGTAGAGGTTGGTGGTGTGAAAGGTTGTGAAGGTATCATCCTAGATGGCAATAATTTTGAGGAGAAAGAGATAGGATATAGATTATCCATGTGAGGATATTCATTTCCCCCTAAAAAAGGGACTTCATGTAGGGGTTTTCTCATGCTAGAAAATTGAGCCGACCCTGATGTAATATCAAAGGTTGGAGGAGGATTTTCCAGAAAAGAAGCATTCGTAGGAAAATGCATTGCATACGACGGATAGACAGATGGGATATATGAAGTATAAACACCATCCATATGTCCCTTCCATCCTTCAAAATTAGAGCTAGGATTGGGTCCGAAGGAAGGAGGATTAAAACCCCCCATCATAGAAAATGGCTGAGAGATAAGCCCCCCGTCAAATGGGAAATTATTATAAGGAGGCAACATGCCCCCTGACCCAAAACTAACATCAACGTTGGGTGTTGGAAAGGAGGATGACATGTATGAATTTTTATTCAACATATGAAAAGAGAAAGGATTAGAGATGAGAGGCATCAATTGAGTACTATAACAAGGCTTCCCCATCAAAAAGGTGCTAGGGGGAACAAATATCGATGATGATGAAGTCATACCATTTGAAAATATAAAAGGATACATCCCCATGGGTTGAGCGGAGCTCATGGATTAGGTATCACTAACTGAGAGAGCCACAAGGGCTCCACCAACCATAATAGAGGTTGGAGTCGAAACAATACTCATAATAGGATGATCGTGAGCCTAAGCGGTGGAGATGTTTGTACCATATTTATTAAGTCTACGCCTTTTAGGAGGTGGCTAGATATCAAACCAAACTGTTGTAATTGATTCAAAAGATGATGAGACTGACGAGGGGGCTAGTCTCACACAACTATGACTCAAAACTTGTGATGCAAAGAAAAATCCTAAGGCCAACTAACATAGAAAGAGCACACTCCTAAATAAATTTAGAATTCAAATGCATGCAAACAAGAAAGAATGGTTGAAAGGGACCTCCCTAACTAAAGAAGGTATGCATCTCCCAGGAGGGGATGAGACTCCCTAACAATAGATTGGAGGTAGCATAATCAGTTATAAGGACCCTCATGGGCTTCACAGTGCATTCGGTCAAATTCCTCCAAAGATAAAATCCGTCATAAAGTTTGTGTGTTGTTTGATCCCTATTTGACTCAGGGTACCTGCAGAATAACCCCTACAAGTAACCTATGTGGATACCTAGGTTAAGCAACTAAATTCACCATGGTATAACCAATGCTCAAGAGAACAATTGCAGGTCTGGTCCAGTATATGGTCAAGGTAGAAAAGCCCAAATCCTCGAAAGCACCGCCTCTCAAGGAGGTAAAGGCACTAGCGAAATCCCCAAATAGAAATAGAACCAAAGAAATATCTCTGACGCTAGGAAGGTATTATAGGGATATCTATGCAACCAACTTCGTGTGACCTCATGGTTAACTTCACTGTGAGAGGAGCCTCTTGACGTCACCAATTACACAATGTATTTCACCACTCCCTGGTCAGACATATACGTTGAGTTTTATAGCCTTGGAGAAGTTTACTCACAAAATCCTATTCCAAGGCCCTAGGTCCTACACTTGTTTGCACCCTGAAAAATAAAATTGTTTCTAATCAATTTTAATTATTTAGCATTAATTTAAGTGACTTATGAATACTCAATAGGCGTGGTCATGAAACTAATGGTGTTATGACTCAACATATAAAAAAGAAGCAAATGTAAAAACACTACTAAGTACTAGTATTGTTTTTCAAAGATATGGTATGCTTCTAAATGTTTTTATATGAAAGAAATCTCTATAATTTCAATGAAGCGCAATCTTTCCTAACATGAAAAAACTAATTTAATGCATCCAAAAGTGAAAAATCTCTATATACAATGCAAAAAGTAAAATATTTTTGTATTTTCAATATAATGGAATGAAAATGCAAGGACTGAATAAACAACCTCCAAGAAGACCCTACTGCAAACATAAATAGATAAGCCATGAAGGACACTAAGAAGCGACTACCCAAACTAGAATGCAAGGAAAATGAAACAAGAAAAATGACATGAAATGAGTTTTCCCAAAATATTCACCAATAAAGCAGCTTCCTATCACTCTGTAGGCACTCAAAAATCAAGACATGGACCCACGAAGTCTCACCAACCAACAAAACTCAACCATAAAACACTAAAATCACCCAAACAGACTCAGAAAATAGTGTACACGACTATTTAGGAAACATAAGAATATGTGCGTGCCCTAAGAACTGACATCTCGTGTATGTACGGGAATGTCAAGGGAAAACCCATGTATGTCAAATAAGACATTGTCGGGGCATGGTTTAGGCCAAGAAACTCAGATGCAAAGAAAAATAAAGGTTGTTAAGAAAAATGTGACACAGAAACTCAAGAAAACAGAGAGTAATGAAGGAGAAAAATCATCCAATACCCCAAAAGGGAGATCTTCCCCAGTGGAGTCTCCAACTCTGTCACGAGGAAAATCTCTATGGAAATGGGTAAATCAAAACATATGGAACGACACCTATAAATTAACTCTAAACTCAAGTATGCTATATAAATAGAAATGCTAATAAGATTAGGCCCAGAGTCTACCTCGTTCAGATGTCCTAAGAGGACCTCAGTTGAGCTCATGACCAAAAGCTTGATGCCTTCAACTTGTCCTCAACAATCAAGATAGACAATCATATAGAAATTATATAGAAAGTTAGCATATAAAATAACATACCCCATTGAAATGTATAACAAATATACCCATGGAAAGTAATGTAAATATTTGAAACATATAATTGGATGAGAAAAGAGTATTTCTATTAATGTAATCTACAGAAGTACATAGGTGACAAAATTTTGTAATGGCACATATTGGAACCGAGAAACTAAGTCCCTCTAGTTGGGCCTTCACCACTTTAATCCTCCACAAAGGCAAGCTCACAAGTAGTATGAGTCAATCAGGTTATCCATCTCAATATAGGAAGAGCTTGGGGGTTGAACACAAAGAGTTCAGAATTTCAAGGACAAAGGGATGTAGACTCAATATGAAGGAAATTTCTCCAGAGTAACTTTTCTCTCAATGGTGTGTGTGTCCAAAGGCTTGTATATGGCTCAATTTATAGCCTCCAAATGGAATTGAAGGGTCGGGTCAGAGCATTTCCATTATATGGAAGGTTAAGGATCATGGATCTCATGACATGGCATGGAAACCCAACATATTTTTTAATTTTTGAGCACAAAACCCGATGTATTCAGGTTGTAATGGACAAACATATGTATATGCGAGTTTTCTAATTGTAGGTCGTGTATATGTTGGATTACTGAGAGGGGGGGGTGAATTAATAATAGAGAAATTTAATCCTTTTTAACCATATAATGCAAGTGTTATATCAATGTAGCATTATCATCCAATAATTGCATAGTAAATAAACAATGAACAAATGAACAATCATACACATACACAATACACCAGTGTTTTTACGTGGAAACCCAAAGCAGGAGAAAACCACGGAATGGTGTTTCTTATATGTCTTGAAGAATTACATTCATTGGAAGCACCAACTTCCCTTGTTTTCCAGCTATAACTGGAAGGCGGCTCCAACCCCCTATTTTCTCTGGCTACAACCTGAGGGAAACTCCAACTTCCCAATTCTCTGGCTACAACCAGAAGGAGGCTACAACCCCCTAAGTTATCTGGCTACAACCGGAAGGTGGCTACAACCACCTGTCCTTGCCCCTTCCAACCACCCTAAAATATAAATGTCAAATGTGGACAACCTGTCACTGTCATTGAATCAACCATTGCCACTATCAACCTGTCATTGTCAACCTGTACCAATAACCTGTAACAACCTGTACCAATCAACCTGCACCAAACAACTTGTACCAATAACCTGAACCAACATGTACCATGCATCAACCATGCATCAACCTTGACTCATCAATATGTACCAACATCATCAAATATACACCTCATGTATGTGCCAACTCATTAGCTATACACCTCATGTATGTGCCAACTCATCAACTACTTGTCTCAACCATGTACCCAACATGTACCTCAAACATATACCAAAGACATACACCAATGCAACCATCAAAAGTTATCTAAAAATTCATCACTCTATCCATAAACACTTACATCAAACCATGTGCCACAACCTCACTGTCATGTAGCCTCAAGCTAAACCAACAACTTCAGTAACACATCACAACCAAAAGACCAATACCCATATGCCAAATACCAACAACAAAATACTAATTGTATCCCTCAACAAATTTGATATATGCAGCAATAATGAGCATCCAATACCATCTCAAGAGCTAAACCCTAGATCACAAAACATACCTCAAACAAGATGTGCCATATCTCTCATAAATAGACCCCAACCATGTTGTTGTCGCGATTTTTTTGTCGCACTTTTTCTGCCATGATTTTTCTGTGTGATTTTTCTGTCGCACTTTTCCTACCGCACTTTTTCTGCCACACTTTTTCGGTCACACTTTTTTTGCCACGATTTTTCTGTTGTGCTTTTTCTGTCGCACTTTTTCTGTCGCACTTTTTCTACCACACTTTTCCTACCACACTTTTTCTTCTGCACTTTTAACACTGTGATTTTTCTGCCCTGATTTTTCTACCGCACTTTTTCTTCTATAGTTTTCCTACCACACTTTCCCTGCCGTACTTTTGCTGTAGTGATTTTTCTGTCGCACTTTTTCTGCTGCAATTTTTTGTCGCACTTTTTCTGCCACACATTTTTTTACCCCAATTTTCCTACCACACTTTTTATGCCACAATTTTCTCTATCAATAATACTTGCCCAAATAATCTTTCAAAAAATAGATATTCAATGATATTCAATAGGTTCAAGTGTGATTAAATGAGAAATCCTTGCCTCTTGTTTATACTTTCATGTAGCATCCCACTTTCCTTATTTTAGGGAGTTCCCCATTAAATTTATTATTTAAATAATTTATTTTTCAAACACTTTGACTACTTTGACCTTTTGGGGCTTCTAGATGACTCATGAGGGTTCTCCAACTTCACATGGCTATAACTCTCTAACCGTGAGGAGTTATGTGACATTCCACATACCATCGGAAATGGCATGACATGTATTATCCATCTAGAGTAGTATTACCTAAAAATAGATCAAAATTGATACCATTATCCATCAAACAAACATGGTTCCATTACCTAAACCTTTGTGATACCGAAATTTGCTACTGGACTTTCTTCAAGGGTTGACATCAATGAAAACCAACCCAATTAATCAACAATCTCCCCCTTTGGAATTGATGGCAACACTCTGATGCAATACTGAAATCATGCCATGCAATATTGAAGTCATATCACCCATGATCCCCATGATCCCCATGGAACCATGCCTCTGTGTTCTGCATATGATAAATATCTCCCCCTTTGTCATCAATGGAAAAGGTATATTTTCATCTGGGGATGATCCCCTTAACTGAACTGTCCTTGGGGATACTCCCTCTGACTGATCTCGTCCTGAAACTAATCTCTCGACCTAAACTGTCCTTTTTATTGTGCTTCCTCATGTAAATATAAGACATATAATATGAGCATTCAAAAGCATTCATTTTGGAGTATAAATTACTCTGAGTCTCTGGCGAAGATACTCAAAGGATTTCAGTGGAAGTTGTTTTGTAAATATGTCTCCCACTTGTTCTTTTGTGCCCACATATTCAACTATGATGTTCTTCTCTGCAACCTGTTCTCGTAGAAAGTGATACTTTATTGGAATGTTTTTCGTCTTGGACTACATCATCGGATTCTTTGAGATACTGATGTCGCTTGTATTATCACAATATATTGGAATGGGCTCATCATACTCAACCTGTATATGTGTCATAGTTTGTTTCATCCATAGAGCCTGTGTACAACATTTTGTTGTTGCAATATACTCTGCCTCAGCTGTAGATAAGGATATTGATGATTGGTTCTTTCTTAACCATGATACTAAGCACTCACCCAAGTAGAATGTTTCTCCATTCGTGCTTCTTCGGTCATCAATGGAACCTGCCCAATCTGCATCTGTGTAGGAATACGAGATAAATCCTTTCTTTTTGGATACCATAATCCAAACTCTTATCTTCTTTTGAGATATCTAAAAATCCTCTTCATTGCTAGTATATGTGATTCATTTGGTGCTACTTGAAATCGTGCCACCTGTCCAACTGCTTGCATTACATCTAGTCTAGATGGCGTCACATATAGTAAGCTACCAATCATTGACATGTATTGCCTCTGGTCTGTAGAATTTAAATCATCATCTTTTCTCAACTTGCAACTGGTTTGCATAGGAGTGGTAACTGGTTTGCAATCTTCCATTCCAAACCTCTTTAGCATTTCTCTGATATATTTAGTTTGAGAAATAAAAATTCCTTGGTTGCTTTGACATATCTGAAGACTCAGAAAGAAGGATAGTTCTCCAAGTAATGACATTTCAAATTCATTATACATATCCTTTGCAAAGTTCTGGATTAACCTGTCATCAGTACTTCCAAAAATAATATCATCAACATAAACTTCAATTAATAAAATACTATCTTGAGTTACCTTGATGTAGAGGTTGTTGTATGCACTTCCTTTTCTGAACCCTGTCTATTGTAGATATTTATCCAGTCTAGAGTACCATGCTCTAGGATCCTGTTTTAGACCATAGAAGGCCTTCTTCAATTTACACACATAATCTGCGTTCTCTGACAACTGAAATCCTTCAGGTTGTTCAACGTGGACTTCTTCTTCAAGTTCCCCATTCAAAAAATCTGATTTCATGTCCATCTGATATACTTTAATATTCTTGGAGCATGCATAAGCTAGGAACAATCGGATTGTTGCCATTCTGGCAACTAGAGAAAATGTCTCTTCAAATTCGATTCCTTCAACCTATGCATATCCATTACACACCAATCCATCTTTGTTCCTTGTAACATGTCCATATTCATTCAATTTATTTCTAAATACCCACTATGTGCCAATCACATTCTTATTCTTTGGTCTTGGAACCAATTAACAAGTGTCATTCTTCTCTATTTGATCCAATTCTTCATCCATGGCCTTATTCCAAAATTCATCCTTACTGGCCTCTTAAAAAAAAATTGGTTCATTTGTAGATGAGAGTGTTAGGTGCATTTGTTCTGGTGAACGAATTCGTCTTCTAGTCTCCACTCATGCATATTTGTTTCTGATAATTTGATCTGAAGGATGATTCTTCTATACTCGTTTGCTAGGTTTCTTTGGAGGCACTTGCTGAAATTTTTCTTCTACTTATGTCTGATCCTATTCATCTTCTCCTTCTACTTCTTCTTCATATTCTACTTCTTCTTCGTAAAGTTGTTCCATTGATTCATTTTCTTCTTCCTTTAATTCGCGTCCACATGTTTCATCAATTGTTACATTGATGCTTTCTACAACTTTGTTCAACCTCAAATTGTAACACTTGTATGCTTTCTTTGTACTTGAGTAACCAACAAGTACTCCTTTGTCCACATGAGAGTCAAACTTTCTCATTCTTCCATCTTCTCTTTTGATGTAGCATTTGCTTCCAAATACTCTGAAGTGCTTCACATTTTTTGGTCTTCCTTTCCATAGCTCGTAGGGAGTTTTGTCAGTGTTGTTTCTGAGCATTACTTTGTTTTGAATCTAAACTGTTGTATGCATTGCATGTGTCCAAAAAATATATGTCAATTTGGAATCCATTAACATTGTTCGAGCCATTTCATGTATTGTCCTGTTCTTTCTTTCAACAACTCCATTTTGTTGAGGTCTCCAAGCAATGGAGAATTGCCTTTTTATTCCATGCCTGTTGTAGTAGTCCATAAATTCCTTTGAAGTGAACTCTCCTCCATTATCATATCTCAAACATCTGATTTTTGAATCCATTTCATTTTCAACCATTTCCTTGTAGACCTTGAAGTTTTCAAAAGCTTCTGACTTATTCCTGAGAAAACAAACTGCATTCATTCTTGTATAATCATCAAATAATAACATAAAGTATTTCTCACCTTTTAAACCCTTTGTTGTATTTTGTCCAACTATATTAGTATGTGCAATTTCCAGTGGTCTTGTTGTTGAATATTCTTTTGATTTAAACCTAGTCTCTGTTTTCTTTCCTTGTTGACAATGCTTGCATAAAGTGTTGGTTGGTTTTGTAATCTGGGGCATTTTTCTAACTGCTTCCTTTTTGCTGACTTTGACAAGGTTATCAAAGTGTATGTGACTTATTCTTTTGTGCCATAGCCAACTTTCATCTTCTTTTCCTAGACAACACTTTTCATTTCCAATTTCACTTAGTACATATATGTTGCTTGAAGTTCTTGCAGTTGTTGCAATCAATTTTCCCGAACCTTCTTTTCTTATCTCGCACTTTTGAGAATCGAAAGTAACTTTATGACCTTGGTCACACATTTGAATCACACTTAGAAGATTATGTTTCATATCTTCTACTAGTAGAACATTTTATGCCTTGGTATTCTTGTTTCCAATTCTGACTGTGCCTTTTCCAATGATTTTAGTTGAGTCATCATTTCCGAAGGAGACTGATCCATATCTTTCATTCCTTAATGTAAGAAACTTGTCTTTATCACCTGATATGTGTTTTGAACAACCACTGTCAACATACCAACCACGTTTCTTCTTCATAGATTGTAGAGCGAGTGTGCATTATTCATTGCTATATTGATTATGCTTTCTTATCCATGTTCTCTTATGAGGTTCCTGTATGTGACTGTTGTTGTTTTGTTGTGTTTCTCTAGGAGGAACTGTCATTCTACAATATTTGGCCATGTGTCCAAAGTTGTTACACTTGTATCATTCCACTTCAGTGCTCAACGATTCAAACCTATTGTAACTTCTTCTCTGTGTTTCACTAGGCCTTCTTGGATAACCCTTTTGTGTATGTGTTATAACCCTAATTTTCACCATACAGGCTTACCTAGCAGCATGCCATCTTATTTTCCATCTTTCCCAAGCCACTACTGAATAACTTCTTAAAAACACCTTTTTTGAGGGCATATCCACCCTGCTCCACTACTGCATGTGTGTATACGCTAGCTAACCCACTACAGCTCATGTGTACCTACAAAAGAACGAAAAATAGAAAGTTGCAGATGAAATACAAATTTCCAGGTAGGTTTCTTAAAACCGTTTGATCGCCTATATCTAGTCATTCAAAAAAATACCTAGCCCTTTTCAACCTATAAAAGAAGGGGTAGGGATCCCATTTGGAGGAGGAAAATAATAGTAAAGAAACTCTACCCAATTTGACATTCCCCTTACCCCAACCTTTTGCAAACATTGCGTGAGAATTGAAGAGGAGAAGAATATGTGGAAGCAGTTGGTGCACAATTGAAGAAGAGCCTAGGACTAGATTCGAGGAGCAGTAGTCGATCTCACCATTGTAAGTGAATTTTGTGAGGTTAATAGAAAGAATTACTTTTCCCATCCTGCCATATGAGATGTTCAATATTCAATTTGGTTTATATTTTTGGAACCTCTAACCCACTAATTCATATATGAGATGCATGTTCGTAGTTATTTGTTTGTATGTTCGTGAATGCAGGTTAGCTTTGGGAGGAGACTTGCAGTCAAGGAGAAACCGAATGAAAAAGGATCAACACCGAGTGAGGAGTTCAAGGTAGAGTTACCATATCCTTTTATCCTTGTGTTTTATGCATGAATGTGGGGTCTATGTCGAGATAATAGTAAAAAGTAGGATACTTTTGAAGGTCATTTTCTGCATGCATTACTAAACCCTTAGTGCTAGTCCGTAGGGGGATTTCCCACCCACAACAGAATTGGCGACCATACTGGGGAAATCTCTAGGGTTTTTGGGGATACTTTTTGGGTGTTTTAAATTGGTTTTATTACCTTTTTTGTGAGTTTTTGCAAGAGTCTAAGCTAGTAGGGATTTTGGTCTTCCATACTAGTACTCTGTGCTTTCATTACTCGACTGTTTTTTTTCTTTTCCAGGAAGTAACAGAGGTATACACGTCTTGTACAAGGTTTGCACACGTATACACGCCTGAGTTCAAATTTTTTTTTTTTAGAGAGGCAATCATCCTCTTCCCTGTCAGAAGTGATCCTTCTCAGGGGTTTTCTAGATCTAGTGTTGGTCTCTGTTGTTGTAGTTTGTAGCCTATCTATAACCTGAAATTAACTTGTTTTTAATGAAGTTTCCTTGCATATTTTTCTGTTAAAGTAAGTTTTTGTGTCTTCAAGGGATTCTGGTTCTGAATACCAGTACTCCCTGCCAGTGCTTGATTGCTTGTTTTTCAATTTTTGAGGAGTTGCAGAGGCGCATTGGGCCTGTAGTGGGCATACACGCATGCACACATGCCCTAAACTTGCATAGCCCACACAGATACGTTGGCTATTGAACTGTCAGTAGTGTACCTGTTGAGAAATTTATTTTTTTAGAAGAGGCAATCATCCTCTTCCCTGTCAGGGGTCACACCTCTCAGGGGTTTTCTTGAACGAATCTGGGTCTCTGTCATAGCAATCTATAGCTTAGGTTTGATTACAGCATAGCTTTCTTTTTCATTAAAATTTTTCCTCTATTTTTCTGTAATAAGGTTTTTAGACAAGTTTGAGAGTATGCTTCAATCGACTTATGTGTTATTGTCACTAACTCTTTGTGATCTGCGCTTAGGCCAGAAGTCATTTCTTGGTCTTTACTTGTCATCATTTTTCCTTTTTTATTTTTATTTTTAAGCATTAAACAATAAAAAAAAAAGCTTTTATGTCTTGGTTTGGTTAAGTAGTTGGTTGTTTGCATTAATCATCAGGAAACAGATTGCTTTCGTAAGTTCTTGGCTAATTGAATTAGGACAATAAGTAGCTCATAGTTGAGTGAAATATTGTTTTGTGTTTTCTGCTAAAGGATCTTAGAAAAAAAAGAGTTTGAAAAGTTAAAAAAAGAGTTTGAATATGCAAATTTGAATTTGTGAAGAAGTAATTTGTTTCCAGTTTCATTATATTCTCTTCTCTTTCGTCTCTGAAAAACATCACTGGTTTCACTTTAGTTTCCTTTGAATTAAGACAACCACTTAAATTAACGATTAATTAAAATCAACTAGACTTTATGTTTATAGGGTCCATCAACTAGTCTACGCTAGAGCCTTGATTTAGGATTGGAGGGGAAACTCTTCAAGGCTACAAAAACAAACATAAGAGTCTGTGCTAGGGAGTGTTAAAATTCTAGTATTGTGAAAGTTATCTGGGACCCCCCTCTAACACAGGGGATAAACACAAGGTCACGTGCAGAAATGTAGTGGAGATAACCCCTCCAAAGTCGGGCCAAGTGTAGTGGGGAACGCATATAGAGGGATTATCTTGGGATTCTATTGATCACATTTTCCATGGAGCTTCATGGGTCCCAAATCCATTTGAGGTCCTCAGTCAACTTCCAAAACACTTTCTTTCAATACCCTTGATACGTTTTGGGCTTGATACCATGCTCATTGCGGTCCACCAGACTATCGGCTATACTTGCTTGGTGATTGTTTGCACGCTGACAACCTAATTGCCTATCATTCTAGTGACTTACACAAGTGACTGCGGGGGTATACCGCGGTACCTAGGATAGACATCAGGCCACGCTTTGTAGAGTATACCTAGAGGGTGCTTCTGTATTCGAGTTTCACTCTCACCGGTAAGTTGATCTAGTGTTGGTTGTTGTAACTGTTCTTCCAACTAGCTAGTGACTACTTGTTTTATCTCATAGGTACTTTTTCTAGTGCGTGTTGGTTTTAAAACAATTATAGATATCCCTAG
>SNQJ01S0104298.1:53578-73239 GCA_010110895.2 Picea sitchensis | reverse complement strand
TGGGTAGCCACGTGGCACCCAGTCATCGGTCAGAGTGGCAGGTTTCAAAAGTTTTGGGGTCCATGGGTTTTGAACCCATGACCAACCACTAAGCCTAAGCGCCTTCAAAATAGTCCTATAACCAATGCGCCCAAATTATTTTATGTTATTAAAACCCACAATATAAAACATATTGCATAGTATTATGGCGCATAAAGGGGGGGGCTGGGGGCTAAGCCCCAACGCGTGGTCGTGTAAATGCATATGACCTTAAAAGGGGGCGTGCGCTCGGAAAAGGGGGCTTATGCCCAATTTTAACCAATTTATAACTATAAAGTGGGTATTTTAACTAATTTTTGGGTTTTTAAATGTAATTAGCCCATTTGTAATGTAATTAATCCATTTTTGGGAGTTATTGGGCAGTTTTGGAGCCTAAATTTGTGGAGGAAGTTGGAGATGGACAACTAACTTCCCAAATATATAACCAAGGCCTATTTGAGGTCATGGGGACAGCTTTGAGGGCATTCAGAGTAGGATGATGCTGAGGAAAAGCCAAGCCAAAGCCAATTTGAGGCAGAGAAGCTGTTGAGGAGGAGACGTTGTCGGACCATTTATGGGAGCTCCGGACGTCCGTTTTGCGTGCTGTTTTTTGTGCATGGTTCTAGATATCTGGGTGAACATGAACAGATCAGTGTTGTAGCCATTTGGCATTGTAGTGATGTACTTTTGAGCTTTCGAACAGAAATAAAGAAGCCTCCCTCACAGAGAAAAGGCCCGGAGACGTAGGCAAAGTTGTGCCGAACTCCGTTATCAATCTGCGTATTATGGTTTGCTGTATTTTATTGCATTTCAGATATGCACATATGTATATGGCTATTATAAATCCTCTTCTTTCCTCATTCCTTCACTAAGTTTCTCAATGGTTAATCAATACATGCAAAATTAAAACTCAACCATAAGTCATTAAAAAAATCCTAACGGATCAACAAAAAATATAGTACATCCGTAGGCCGGTGAACCACCTCACCCCTATATATACAAAAATAGTGTCACCACATCAAGTAGGCTTGCAGGCCTATATATATACCAAAAATACAAAGATACATACAGAGAGACTCATGGTGCCTCTAGTGCACCACCACCCGGTCCTCTCTTGGGTGGAGGTCCCCCACCAGCTATCGGTCCCTCCGGACCCGGAGGAAATCACCTAATCATCGTAGAACTTGCTACTGCTGCTCTCCGGACCATGGTCCATGACACCAATGGGACACCCACACATTTCTCTAGGACTCCCTCATCCTGAATTAGTGACCACATCCCCTCGGGCACTCCCTGTAGCACCACCTCCAGGTGACGACGAATGTCCTCGAACTCTCCCCCAGCCTCCACCGGAGGATCATATGAAGGCCCTACCCCCGGATCATCAAAACGATTCCTCTAGCCTGCTCTCCCCCCCTCAACCGCTCTCGCAACACCCTCATCCCGCTGCTGTCTCTCCCCGGCCCGTGGTTCTCCTCGTGGGGGTCTCACTGTCTCTCTGACCAGCTCAACCTCCTGACCGCGTGGTCCCACATCTGTACACACAACACAAAAATGATAGAATCAGTGTCCATCCACACATAAAACTATATATGCTATACTATCTAACTCATCAAAGCAAATACATCCACATACCTCTCCGGTCGAACACCTCGCCAGGGGGACGCACCATATCTGGGTCCTCCCGAAAGTCTACCCACTATAAGGATACTGGAGAATAATTTGTGACATCTAACGCCACACTCATGCAATATCAGGCGTAAAATAGTGCCCCCCTCCCCACCACTGTGGCGAACCAACATCGCCCCCCACCGCCTCAGTCATGACTCTCGCATCCCAGGTGCACCCAAAATCACTCTAGGGCGCATCATCGACACCCTCTCTAAGAAACATGCCACCAAGATAGACCCAAAGGTGAACTCCCCTGAGTCTGTAGCACGACACCTGTCAAGCTGCCCTACCATCTTGGCGTGCAACATCAAGCCCCAGGCAAAATGTTCACCCGCGAGTGCCCTCTGCATCACCGTCAGCTGACCCCCACTGATCCGCTGATTCTCAAGAGACCCATATACTCTCACTATCATTGTTTCCATGCAACGATGTGCAAGGGAATCCATCACCCCAATACTAACCATAGAACTCGACATGAAGTTCTCCCCTAGACAGTACCTCTGGGCTAGGGTAACCAATTGCCCATCCCCTGGTAGCACAGGATCCGCCGGTAACAGAGTTCCCTGAAAAGGGTGCCCAGTCAGAAAGTATATATCCTACACCACAGTGAAGGCTAGATCCTCACCTCGCACCATGAAGCAATGTCGATCCGGATCCCACATCCTAATGAGGAATTGCAGTAAAAACTCCCGTGCCCGTATCAAGGGGCACTCAAAGAACTTCAACAACCCACAAGCTGCCAAAGTCTCACGGACCGCCGACTCCTCATTAGTCACTGCCTCCCTCAGGCGTGACCAATCCCTCTCCCTCCAGTNNGCTTTTCCCCCAAGACGTGGTTGTTTTTCCCCACAGGCGCGCACATATGTGCACCTATTTATCCCATAGTCGTGCACTCATGCACACTTGTCAATGACACAGGGGTGCACACATGCGCCCCTGTCACATAAACAACCGCGCCTTAGGGTGTGACTGTTGGTCACAGTTGCGCACGCATGTGCACCTGTCAGGAACACAGCCGCGCACACATGCGTAGCTGTGACTCACATAGGTGCGCACTCCATGCACGCCTGTTCTCCTCCCCTATGCCCCCCCTTGCGCAAATTTCCAAAATACATCCGCACACTCATGCACGGACATCCCTTGATCGCCCGCACACTAGTGGGCCCNAAACCCCCCTGTACGTCCCCCGTACAACCCTGCCCAAAAAAAAACCCCTAAGTCCTATGCAGGAGGATACGATAGCTAACCTAAAACTCACGGATCTTAGAATGACTGTCTCGATCACCCGAAATCTCCAAATCTCCTCTCAAATTGCTCGTCCGCTCACTAAGACAACAGGTACAAATGAGGTGGCATTGTGGGCCCTACAACTATATATAGTCCGTTTGCCAAACTTCCAGACTCAATTCCGGGAGCTCCGAACGTCCATTTTTTGATCTATCTTCAGCCATGGGACCAGAATCCCCTCTCATACACAATAATATTCCTCAGGCCACTTTTCACTCCCAGCCCTCGGGGAACATTTTTTTTACCATACTCACACTCAGGTACACATGCTCACATCCACCTCTTATTGAATAACTGTTAACTTTTCTTTATCTTCAGATATTGTTCACATCGGGTATTCAGTTTTCATGTGTGTAGGTACTTGGTCATCCCACATCATCGGTATCCTTCTAGGTATCTAATCGACACTGGCATGTAGTCATTCCCTCTGAATATCAAAATGCATCTCCCAGTCACACCCTCCGATATTTACCTCTAGGATCCCTATATCCGGCTCTGCAGTACTGTCACCTCCACTACATTATGATACTGACAACCGGTAACACTCTCCTCCACATGAGTTGTCCCATTTATAGTCCCCCTAACACTTTGACACTCATGCTGTTTTCACCCTTTAGGGATGGGAGTCCCGGTAATCTTATGCATCGTCGAGAACTATCCACATCCCCCTTCTCCTCATCTTGCTAAGCTACCCAATGGACTCCCAGATTCCTTCATCATGGTTCTCATTTTGACTGCACCTCCACAGTATCATTAACCATCCATTTCACCCATTATCAGTTTTCCCATCTGCAGATTGTCCTCCATACATTTCCCTAATACAAAAACCCGCCTATGGGGCCCCCACCCTCCACTTTTTTTTCAAGCAGCTTGCGCCCTCCTCAGGCCAAGCCATCTTACACTGGGGCACCCATTTCTATATCTGCACAGTTATCCCAACTCATTTTTTTGTATTCTTTTGGTAATTATACAAACCCTTCTTTTTCATTTTCATAGCTTTTTGTTGTTGCCTTTAATGACCTTCCTTTCCCTGGGAAAGAAACCCTTGTCACCCTTGGTTGGGGCATTTTCTCACTTCCTCTCATCAATGACATTATCCATCAAACCCGAGTATCGTATAGTACATACACCTTTTTGATCTCTGTGTTTGTCCATTTTTGTCACACCTCTGGCACAACTTACCCTTGTCTAGTTGTCCTCCTGACACTAGAGCCAGTTTTACGGTTGCTGCCACTTTACACATCTCCCCAACCAAGGGAAGTCTTGAGTCTTACCACATATTGACTTCGTTCGTGTACCTAATCAGTTCCTGCTCTCATCCAGTGGATTTCACAAAGCCCTCTGCTTCTTGGAGTCGCGTCTCCCTTTCTGTCGACATCAACATAGTTTCCAGAAGGGCGATAATATATTGACTCTCATTACCGTTACAATGAGGAGTCTCAGACGACACAAATAAAAACACCATTGTTCTCTGCTTTTATTGACCCCTCTAACATTCGACTTCAACAACTATTTCATGTTACGGTGGGTCTTACTTTGAGACTATTGCAGTTGTTTTATCTTAGCCGAAGACCTCTAGAAATTGATAGACTATCAATGTGTGTACGTTATCAACACTTCTCATAGGTGTCCTTATCCTTTTTCATAGTTTTGTTCACCATCAGAATTGTCCATAGCCAATATCAAACCGCCCCCAAGGGCACTGCAATCATCTATGCCAACACACAACTTCAGTTACTGTATCACACATTTTTTGAGTTACATGACACGAGCATGGGGCATGCCCGCCTCGTTTGTACACAGTTTTCTTTATCCACACCTTGGGAAAAGGTTGGATATTACAGGTTCCCCTCTCCTTCCAATGGATCGCTCTTGACAATTCCAACAATTCTCTTTCTTACAAAGGTACTCTCAGTAGAAGAAACATTGATGAATTTTAGCTATACGTATGCTCCTAACCTCATCCATAAGGGGGCATATGTTATCACTAGAATTTCATCCGCAAATGGTTACATGAATCCAACATCTTCAAGACACATATTAGTTCATCCATGGACCAAAAATGTATTTCCAAAAGGCCCAAAAATATACAATCAACAATAAAATCAACATGCGCTAAGACTACACAGGGAGCGCGCACACATGTGCATTCAGAAACAGAGGGAAAAGTGCACATGCACACGATGCGCGACTGTGGACGCAAAAAACCACGCATCCCTCAAAATGATGCATTTATGATATTGGTCGGCCTCCCACCCACTTCTGGTTCAGCTTCCAAGTCGATTTGACACTCAAATCTTGGCTGAATCCAGTTGGGTGGCTGGTCAAAGACCTAAGGGTGCCCTAAATGGCCCCTTGTTCACACTAAAAGCTCATTGAATAATGACTCAAAGTTATGCTATAAAAGGAAGCCATGGGTGCACTACATTTTCAAGGAATTCAATTGTATTTTTATGCTGTTGATATTCTCTTAGAGGATCCCCTTTCCTCATCAAGAGTATGCTAGCACCATTGCAGTTATCCATTCATATCACCTCTAGAATGAATGTGCTTTGGATTCTCTTCACCATTTCATCCTAGTTCCTCATTTGTAATAAGAGCTCAATATTTGGGGGTCCAAGAGCCCTCCCTTGGAGGAAGAGGGGACCCAAAGTCTCCTTTTCTTTTCGGTGTTTTCTTTCCACTTATACAATCCTTTCCATTGGTGGCATGAGTCTTGTTTGTTCCTTGTTCTTATTTCTTATGCACCATAGTTTAATTGTTTTTATCATTCTTAGTTTATCTTTTATGCTTTATCTTTCTAACCCTTTCCTTTACTGCTATCTTGCCTAGCTACCCAACTGGGCTTGTATGCATATCTATTTTTCCCATTTAGAGGACAAAAGAGGTGGAACAACGACTTAGGAGACTACAATTGCGTCCAGCTTCACAGGAAGTAGTACATGACGACTTCACATGTTTTCGTTTCAGAGATGCGTGAGGGTATGCAGAGGTCAGATGACAGAGGGCTCAAGTTCTGATGGAGGATGGAAGAATGGACAACGAACTTAGGTGGAGGATGGAATAATGAATCACAAACCCCCAACTCAGCTGATGCTTCATCTTTTAACTGCATGATCCTAGGTCGACACTTGTCTTCCTAGAGATGCATGCGCTCCATTTATCCTACATCCCACTTTCCAGGAACTTAGGATAACAAAAACATATCATGTTCACCTTAGTCTTTAGGAAATAATATTAAAATATTATTCCTCTAGAGGTAAGCCCCCTAGCCTATCCCCTAGGACCAAATACTTAGCCCCCCCTTCCTTACCCTACCTAGTGGAGCTTAGTCCCCCATAAATATTCTTCGTGGTCGGTCTACATGCATCAGTGTTTATATTTTTATTAATGTTCTGCATAATTACATATACAAAAATTAGTCTCATTGGCCTTGGCATCTAGCTCACCAGCCTAATAAACACATAAGTCTTTCATCTTATAACCACTTGGCTCCCCAACCTATAATAAAAATTACAATTCAGAAGGGGCTCGGCCTTGGGGTATTACAATCCCCTCCCCTTATTTTTGCGTTGTCCTCAGTGCAACTTATTTACAAAACAACAACAAGATTTCCAAAATCTTCAAAAAGATGTGGGTACTCTGCCCACATAGCATTTTCATGCTCCCATGTTGCATCCTCTGGACCGTTCCAGGTCCACTGGAATTTTTCAATCCCTATGGCTTGATTCCAGATCTGCTTGCTTTTTCGGTCCAGTATACACACCGGATGCACCTGCAAGATGCCTTCTTGCTCCACCTGAATCACATTCCAATTGATTACATGATTAACATAAGATATATATTTCTTAAGCAATGAAATATGAAACACATTATGTACAGTCATGGATGCAGGCAATGCAAGCATATATGCAACTGGTCCAATCCTTTCTAGGATTTCAAATAGTCCACTAAGTCTGGCTGCCAACTTTGAACAGTTTCCCAGCTTCATGGAACTTCTGTTAGCTTTCACTTTCAGGAAAACATGATCACCCACTTTGAACTCCCCGTGGGTCCTGTTCTTATCAACATAACTCTTCTGCCTATCTTGGGAAGCTTTCAAATTCTGCTTAATATTCAACATTTGTTCTTCCATTTCCTTGAGCAACTCTAGCCCGACCACTACTCTACCAGTTGGGTTATCCCAACTTACTGGAGTGTTGCACTTTCTGCCGTAAAGTGCTTCAAATAGGCTCATCTTCAATGATGCTTGATACCCATTGTTGTAGGCGAATTATACCAAGTGTAGGTAGTCTTCCCATTTAGACAGTTTGTCCATCACATACATCCTTAGCATGTATTCTATCACTTGGTTCACCCTCTCTGTCTGCCCATCATATTCAAGATGATAAGCAGTGTTGAAGTTCAGATTCATTCTGAACCCCTTGAATAATCCTTTCCAAAACTTTGAGGTGAATTTTGGGTCTCTGCTAGACACAATTGTCTTGGGAACACCGTTCAATCGTGCTATTTCCCTCATAAAGATATCGACAACATTAGCTACCTTGTGAGTAGTCTTTAATGGAATAAAATAAGCAACTTTCGTAAGCTTGTCCACCACCACCATGATTGAATCATGCTGCTTGTCTATTCTGGGCAATCATGTGATGAAATCCATTGTCACTACCTCCCACTTCCACTCAAGGATGGGTAAAGGATGTAGCAACCCTGCTGGGTCCCTATGCTCAGCTTTAACCTTCTGGCATTCCATACATCTGGCGATGTATTCTGTAATTTATTTCTTCATACCTGGCCAAAAGTAATGGATCTTGATTGTTGCCACAATTTTATGATATCCAAGGTGCCTAGCATAAGGCACATTATGCATTTCATTCAAAATCATAAGTTTCAAGTCCTGGACATCAGGTGCATAAATTTTGTTCTTGTACAAAAGTATTCCATCAGCCTCTAATTTATAATTTTCCACTTTTTGTAGCATCTTACCATGCTGTAGCTTTGCTACCAACTCCATGTACTGTAAATTTGCATTTGCAGCTTCCAAAATTCTACCCTTAATGTCATTTTGGTACATGCCAATGGCTGTAGCATGTAGTTCATGCACTCTCTTGATGAGTGCATCAAACACTTTGTCTCCTTTCCTTTAATATGCTTGATATCAAAGTCATACTCACAAAGGAATTCTAACCACCTAGTTTGCCTAGGATTCAAGGTTGGCTGATCAAACAAATACTTCAGACGTTATGGTCTGTCCTCAGTTAAAACCTCTTTCCCATGAGGTAATGCCTCCATTTCTTTAGAGCATGAACAATAGCCGCCAACTCCAAATCATGAGTTGCATAGTTCTTTTCATGCTCTTTCAATTTCCTGGACTCATAACATATTACAAATCCATTCTGGCCGAGGACTCCTCCCAATCCTTCTTTGAATGCATCTGTGCACACTACAAAATCCCCATTTGGATATGCAATCCTCAGGATTGGAGCACTGGTTAACAACTGCTTCAATCGCTGGAAGCTCTTCTCACATTATTCTGTCCACTAAAACTTCTTCTCCTTCCTTTGCAAGGAAGTGATAGGGTGAGCTATCCTTGAGAACCCTGCAATGAACCTTCGGTAATAGCCAACTAGACCCATAAAGGATCTGACTTCTGTCACATTCTTTCGCGTTGACCATTCCCTGATGGCTTCTATCTTCTCAGGATCTACAACTATCCCATCCTTTGAAATGATATGCCCTAAGTAATGGATCTACTTTTGATAAAATGGGCACTTGCTCAATTTGGAATACAGTTGATTCTCTCTTAGCACCTACAACACCATCCTCAAATGCTGTTCATGCTCTTCCTTCGACTTGGAATACACCAATATGTCATCCAAAAAGACTATTACAAACTTGTCTAGATATTCCCTAAATACCCCATTCATTAAACACATGAAAACAACGGGTGCATTCGACAACCCAAATGGCACCACTGTGAATTCATAATGACCATACCTTGTTCTGAAGGTGGTCTTGCTGATGTCTTCATCCTTTATTCTTACCTGGTAATATCCTGACCTGAGATATATTTTTGAAAATATCTTGGCATCCTTCAACTGATCAAAGAGATCATCGATCCTTGGCAGAGGATACTTGTTCTTAACAGTCAATTTGTTCAACTATCTGAAATTGATGCACAATCTCAATGTCCCATCCTTCTTCTTCCCAAATAGGATCGGGGCTCCCCAAGGTGACACACTTGGGCGTATATACCCCTTCTTCAGAAGCTCTTCAAGATGCAATTGCAGTTCTTTCAGCTTTAGTGTACTAATTCTGCAAGGAGATTTTGATACTGGAGCTGCTCCAGGCATCAAGTTTACAAAAAAGTCAATATCTCTTTTCGGGGGTAGTCCTGGTACCTCCTGGAATACATCCTCAAAATATTTTAATACTGCATGGTCTTCTATATTTGACACCTTATCCTCAGGTGCTTCCTCCAAGTGGGCTGCAAATAATTGACATCCTTTCTTGTAGCACTTCTCCAGCTGCATTGCTGAGATTTCTCTAACAGTAACTTCCCTGGGAATTCGTTGGACTGTTCTCTGATTCCCTTCCTCATCTAGGTAAGTGAATTCCTTGTTACGAAATTATAAGATGGAATGATGTTGGTCTAACCAATCCATCCCAATTATACAATCATAGGAACCTAAAGGTAAAGTGTTCAATTCAGCTCTCGTGTTCAGTCCATTAATGTCCACTGGACAAGACTTAACCAATTTTTTAACCTTTCTCTTGGTTCCTGTAGCCAGCTGCACTAACCAAGATTTTCCATGTTTTCTTCTCGACAATTGCAAACTTTCAACCACTGTAGGATCTACATAACTATGACTAGCCCCTGAATCAATTGAAATAGTAAAGGCATGGTTGTTGATCATACCTTCCACTTCAATCATGTGCGACTAATATTCTTCTTTCTTGTTGTCCAGGGTTGCATATATCCTTGGTAATCTACTGCCCATGTCCTCCACTATTTCTTCCTATTGAACATTGTGGACAATGCTCACTTTGTCATTCCTGTGGGGCCAATCTCTGTACCTATGATTTCTTTTACAACCCCAACATTCCATAGGTGGATGTCTTGGCATTTGTCCACCTACTTCACCCTTCCTAGGCTCTCTAAAACCTGACTGTCCTTGAGGGCTATTCTGAAAAATGGTGGTTTGATTCCCTTTTTCCTCTGCTCCCTCTTAAAATTATTCTTATCTTCCCAAGATTTTTGGAAAGTAGGCTTTTCTTTTTGCTGATCAAATAAGAATTTTTATCTCCTTATAGTTTCTTCCATAGTCTTTGGGTCATCATACTGGATCTTTTCACTGATGGAAGGTGGCAGTCCATTCAGATACCTTTGAATTTTGACAGTCTCATCCTTGATGAAAATAACATAATTCAACAATTCCAAAAACCTTCGTTCATATTCATCAATGGTCATGCTCCCAACTTGAATTCAGAGAACTCTTTCATCTTTCTATCGTAGTATCTCTTAGTTAAGTACTTATTTTCAAAATGTCTCTTGAAATCCCTCCAAGTAACATTTTTCTCTCTGACGTGTTTTACTTGCACAAGCTGCTTCCACCATATGGATGCCTTTCCTTTAAGTTGGTAAATAACAATTATTCCCTCTGCATGAGAAGAATAGTTCCACAGTTGGAAATATCTTCTGATTCCCATCAACCATGTCTCAACATCTTCATCTTTATTGTATTCTCCGTCAAAAGTAGGAGGTTTAATCTTGTTCATTTCACCCTTCATTTCATCCACTCTAGATATCCTATGATTTCTGGTAGGAGATGGGCTTGAACTACTGTGTGCCTCCTTATTGGAATGTTTTGGGGAGTGATGATGATGCATGCTAATGCTTCTTGATCTTCTTTTCCTCTCAGGGTTCTTGCGACTACCTGTTTTTCTTGAGTCACTCTCCTTATCCAAGTTCTTTTCAATTCTTTCCAGAATCCACATCAACTTTAAGTTGAGTTTTCCTTGTTGATCCCTGGATTTCATGAGTTTTTTGTTATCAGCTTGGTGAGCTTGGGCATATTTCTGCAATCGTTCAATGATTTTCATCATATGCTCTTCCTTGTCCATCTCTCCTCCGTGCCCATTGGAGTTCGATTCTTCCACTCCTAAATGGACATCCATTCCTTTTACTTCATTCTACGAACTGGAAGAATTCTGTGATTCTTTCATTTCTCTACACTGAGTGGAAATTCTCTGTAGTCCTGACACTCATTTAACTATGAAAACACAATGTCCAGTCAACTGAATTTTTTTAGGCCATCAGTCCTTAACAATTCCCACAACATTCATAAAACAATCTAATTTAAGAAAAACATTCAGATTTCATTTTATTCCGAGATTTTCTCTGCTCTATAAAAATTTTTGGGCACTAGCCCCTTCCTCTCAGTCCCCAACCCATGTGATCACGGGCCATGACCAAGTGCTAAGTAAAAATTTTCTTACTCGGGCCTTCAACTTCGGAAATTTTCAAAGCACAACACAACAATCCCTTGGATTTCTGAGTTACCGAACTCACGAAGTAGAGTGGATCAATAATCCATGTATATCCAACATCCAATTACTGACACTCACTATGGAACCTTAGGTGTCTGAGTTTCAGGACTTTGGGTCTTCGGGACTTCGGAGCTTCGGAGGATCTCGCATCCGCACATCTGAACTGTTAATCTCCGAACATTCCTAATCACCTTTGGTGACACCATTATGTCACATCACTTAACGTTTTCCAATTGTGGGGGAATGCAATGGTGGTTTGGAGTAAGCCGCCTTTCATCCCGTAATTCTTCTGATGCTGACATGTAACTCATTGGTGAAACCATGTTTTGGATTGCGGGACCACCTTGGAGAATTAACTTTCATGCAACTTGGGTCCCCACAATGTCTTATAGCCGTTGATATTGATGTATCGTGATCAATGCCACTGTGGGTCCTCCAACCTTTAACTACATTACCTAAAATTGACCCCACTAACCTTACTTATACAGGATGCCACATGGCATAATACTAGTGGCTGATACGTGGCCCATTCAGATGGGTGGCATGCGCCACGTTCCAAATTCCATTTCAATCTTCCACAGGTTCAAAACCCACTGACACATGACACACATCCTATGTGTCCACGTCACCTCCAGGTGACGTCCTCATGACTCACCACTTCATCTCTTTGGGCTTCAAAGCTTTGGACTTCAAGAGTTTCAACTCCTTTACACTCTCTTTTGCCTGGAGCGCTTTCCCCCAGAGTTCACAGTCCACCGATGCATGTCCTCCTTTACGATCAACAACTATGAGTGAATTCGGTACTTTGGGCTTCGGGAGTTTCAAACTCATAGCACTTGCCTCCTCATGAAGTACTTCCACCGAAAGTACATGATCTCTTGACGCGTGTCCTTCACAACGGATGGTTGCGATCTACTTTGGCCTTCGGGACTTCGAGATTTTGTCACACTCCACACTTGATATCCTCCAAAGTGACTTTCCTTTTCTTCCCCAGACATGGATCTAACGGTCCAGAATCCTTCCAACAATAGATTTGACGACTACTGTCACTCCTCCTCCCGAGCTTCGTTTCTCGAACCCCTTTCTCCTTAGAGGGTTGCTGCGACACTTAGTCGACTTTCGGATATGTGCACTCCTTGAAACAGATATTTGCATCCCTTCACGAGAAAAATCTATCTATTTACCCCGATATTTTTGAGTCAAAGACTCTGTCGACGCACTCCTTACACCCAGGGACACTCTGAACCTCAAATTTTGTAACATCCCTGACCCTCCAGAGACCGGGTAATGCTACCACACAAAATTTACAGCTTATATAATATATATGCATTTTAATGAAATTTAACACATTTAAACATAGAGTTACTGCCATCATACAGACTTAAATAGAATTAACAACAATTCATACATGCAACGAAATACATGAAATCATACAAGCATCACAAAACATGCATAAAATACATAATTAAACACAACAATGATACTTATCTTTATCTGGAGTAAATCCACCAACTACATGCAGACCTTCCACGAACCTCCCAGCCTTAGATCGCGCTACTCATCACTCTCAGCAGTAGGTCACCCCCGAGCTGGGACTAAACTCCACTGGGAAAGGGAATTCTAGGTTTGGCAAGGACAATAAGGAAGTTTCACAAAGCAATAGGAAATATCTTTTATCCTAGGATCCACTTACGCCCACAACCCACAGACCCTCATTCCCCACATGCCTACTCCACCCCAGGAGGATACACCTTCACTAATACAAGTCCATCAGTTAGTACACATCCCTTACCTTGGGCTTCAACAACAGGCTAGACCATAAGTCTCTGAGTACTGTAGCTTCTATGAGACTCCCTTCCAGTAGAAATCAATTCCCAACAAAATCTCTCACTTGGGAGAGTTGCTCACAGGAATTACAACCCGTGTCTTTAACCAGTCTTCGACTCAGCTATAGTCGGGTACGGGTGATAGAAACAACACAACAACAACAAAATGGAAAAATGGTTATGGACACCCATAAAGACACCAACCTAAATCTAAGTCACAACACGGCTCAGGCGACTACAATTGCATCCTACTTCACAGGTAGCAGCACAAGACGGCTTCACAGTTTTTCGTTTTAGAGATTCATGAGGGTATGCAGAGGTTAGATGACGGAGGTATTGGTTTCAAATGGAGGATGGAAGAATGGTCGACGAACTCAATCTGAGGATGGAAGAATGACTCACAAACCCCCAACTCAACTGACTCTTCAGCTTTTAACTTCATGAGCCCAGGTCGAAACTTGTTTTCCTGGAGCTGCATGCGCTCCATTTAACCCATGTCCCACTTTCCAGGAACTTAGGATAACAAAACATATCATGTTCACCTTAGTCTTCAGGAAATAATATTAAAATATTATTCCTCTAGAGGTAAGCCCCTTATCTTAGCCCCTAGGCCCAAATACTTATGCCCCCCTTGTAAATCCTAACCCTTTACAATATCTACTGCAAAGAGATATTCAGAAAAAGAACAAAAAATATATAATGGCAAATACAAACATTACACAAAGATTTTTCCCCTGGAAACCCAAATCGAGAAAACCAACATATTCTATATTCATACATTGTGTGATAACATTTACAATAAAAAGTACATATAGGAGCCAATGACATCCAAAACCCTAACCCAATGACCTGGATTATTCCAAAATCGTAATTCCTTAACCGAAAATAGAAAACCATCGACAAAGAAACCATGTGCCGAAAAACCACCTAAATATAATGCGGTCCCAAAAATGTGGTCCCGATGTAAGAATATAACACTCATGCAAAGAATATAACAAATAACCAACACCCCTTCCTTACCCTAACTAGTGGATCTTAGTCACCCATAACTCTTCTTCATGGTCGATCTACATGCAATAATGTTTATATTTTTATTAATGTTCTCCATAATTACATATAAAAAAATCAGGCTCGTAGGCCTTGGCATCTGGCTCACCATCCTAATAAACACATAAGTATTTCAGCTTATAACCACTTGTCTCACCATCCTATAAGAAAAATTACAATTCATAAGGGTCTCGGCCTTGGGGTATTACAAAACCTATCCTTTTTCTTTAGAAGGATCAGTGGCCCGAATTCCTGAAGAAAGAAGGGAGAAGAACTTTTCCTGAGAGAAGAAGTTGTATTTTCCTTTGTAAAAACCCTATTAAGGAGGATCATCATACCCTACCTAATTTTAGGGGTGCGACAATCCCAGATCATCACTTTTTATACTAAACTTGGCTTGCGATGTCGTCGCACTCTGCTCAGTTATAGGGGTGCGACGATTTTCATACGTGGGAAAAACGAGCATCTTCTTGATGCTTCTAGAAGGAGAAACTTCTCTGATGAGGTGGCCTCCAATCGGTTTGGATATTAATATCTTTTCTGATTAAGTGGGATCATCCTAACCTCCTCACCTCATCCTCTTCAGCTTATAAAAGGAGAGGAGTTCTCATGGGGAAAGTTAGTTGTTTTGTAGCTTGGGAACTTAGCTTGGAAAAGTTGTCTATAGTTTGATTGAATAGTAATTGTGAGTAGCTATCAGATCTACAGTCACAAAATCCATGGATCAGAAGTGTGTGGGAAGAAAGGAACTGTTGGAGGGGACCTTACAACATAAAGGCATCGATTTTATTCTCCTTTTCATATTTCTAATTCAACAATATATTTCTTTCCCATAAAATTGTTCTTATTTTATTGTATGACTCCTTGATCACATACATAGGTTTTGTTGAGTATACATTGTTGCTTTCACTTCATTGGTTTGTGTATTTTTATAGGTTCAACATCCCATAAGAATTGGAACAGAGCGAGGATGACACTTGAGAGGAAAAACAACATTTAAATGGTATGCTATTTATCTCTTGCTAGTTAGTATGCTTGATAGTTAAAACTTAGGGAAAGTTTTATATTTTGTCTTGTTTTGTTCTAGTTTCGGGGTGAAACTAGGGAGATTAGTTTGTGTCCTCACTTACCGATTTATCCGATAACAAAATTGGTGACCACACTGGGGAACATATCATTTTCCTAGCTTGTCTTGCTTTCTTGCTTTGATTGCTTGGGTTATGTTTTCTGAGTCACTGGGAGATCCAACTTGACTCTCTGACTCGAAAAACCTTCTTGCTTTTTTATTTTTTCCATTTTTCCTTTGGTCGTCGCACCCTACTTTGAGAGATAGTGCGACGATATAAGATTGAAGCACCCTTCCTTTTGACATAGTGCGGTTTTGTTGCACTGTATTTGTTCTCTAGCCTGCAATGATCAAGGATCGTCACACTGTGTTAGTCTGACAACTTGCGACGATTGTGTGAAAAATTAATTTTGGATGGTTTTTCTTGCCCAGATATTAGATATGTTTTTGGGGAGATTTGTTGTGTTTGATTAAAGTTTGCTTGACATCTTTTGAATCTTCTTTTAGCTATCTTTGAAACACAAAATTGTAATTTATTGCTTTGCATCAAATTGGGGGCATCTTTGCATTTGAAGTAGTGAAATTGCATGGTTTTTTCCATTTTTGATCTTGAATTCTTAAAAAAAATCGTGTATTGGTGTATAGTCTCTTAGGCTCATTTCTTGAATTTATTGATATTGATGAGTTTAATATTTTTTTTGGGACATCATGCATATGGGAATGATAAACACTTTCTTTTTCTCGTAATATAACTTTCATTGAAGTGAAATATTTGCATTCCCATTTCTTTGCATTGTTTAAAGTTGGTCAAAACATCATTTAGTCCATGCCATTTTCCTCTTGAGTAACAACAACCTTAAAATAACGCGCTTATAAAAATTGATTAGACATTTTTATGTTTTCTGGTAGCAAACCTACATTAGATTAGTTGTAAGGATTTGGAATAGGTGTGAAAGATAACTTTTCAGAGCTATAAACAAACATAGCATCTTGAGTTAGGGAGCGGTGAAATCCACTTGCTACATTTTTTCCTGGGAAGACCTTCTAACACAAGGGTCAATCACGAGGTCGCATTAGGACGGAAATAGTTACTCACCCTGCTTTGTTGGTCTTAGTGTAGAGATTGCACGTATTATTGGGGGTCACTTGAGAATAAAATCCTGTGGGGACCTTCTCGAGTTGATTTTGGACTTAGATAACCTACCTTTGCGCATGGATTGGATCGTCGAATGTTTCCCCAGGCATCATTGTAGTAATTGGTAACCTTAGTGGCCTATAAATTTAGGGTCTTTACACAAGGTGACTGTGGAGGGGAAAATATTCACGGTACTTGGAATCGACGTTGGCCAAACTCACTCGGGGTCCTTGGAGGGTATACCCACGTTTATGTGTGGGATCTTGCACCAAGGCGTAAGTCTGTTAAGCAGGTTGTCAACGTAACTTTTCCACTCGCTCTATCTCAGCCCCTTCTTACATTGTTCTCATGACATTGGATTTCATCCTCAACTAGTGCGTTCATTATAAGAAGGTTTTGTTTGTTTGCTTGCTTCCTAGATTTTTAGTGTGTGTTGTTTATTTTCCCTAGCAGACTCTAGGTTGGATCTGTTTTTAATGGCATCGGTTCTTGGAACGACCAATGAAGCAACCCCTTTTCTAGGGGAACCTTTTGTTTTTCCTTATTACGGAAACATTGGTCCTCCTTGCATCGCTACTTTCAACCTTCCAGGTCTCATAATTGGATTACTAGTATGGTTGTTTTCCACTCAGGTAATCCTGAATGCAACTACTTCTTCTGTTGTAAGAACTTTCCCCCAAGAATGTCAAACTCATGTTGATCCTTCACCTTCTTTACTAGTAAGATATTCTTTGCCTTCTTCACTTGAAAGGTTTTCTTCCATTTCATCTTCTTCGCCGAGTGAAATCTTTGCAACTAGTAACCCAATGGATAACAAGAAGAAGAAAAGGAAGATTAAGAAGAAGAAAAATAAGCAAGGGTCCAAACTTCCAACCACTGCCAGACATGTTGGGAAACAACTAGTTACTGATAATCGTGCTGGGAGTGTTGATGATTCCAAGATCACCCAAACAACCTGTAAGCCCAAGTACCCTTGCAGGCTTTGTAAGGGCTGTTGGATCATGTTGTCATTGATGCCAATGGTTTGATTGATTGATGTCAAGTGATTGATTGATGTCAAAGGATTGATTGATTGATGATTGATGTAATGTAATATGTATTATCCTTGATGAGAAAGCATAGATGAATATGGATCAATGAGTTGTCATTGATAGGATGAATATGGATCAATGAGTTGTCATTGATACATGATGAAGATGGATCAATGTGGTTTCATTAATATATGATGCATTGTTGGAAAAATGTATAGATGACTCATTATTATCTTATCATGATTGATAAAGTGCACAAATGTATGAACTCCAAAGTGGTCCCCTTATGGTGAAAACCCTCACGGGAAGACGCTTTGCGGATTGAGTTATCCTAAAAGAATGGTTGAAGGACCCATGTTTGTATGTAGAATAATGAGATGCAGATCAAGGAAATTGTTGGTGAAAATATCCTAGATGGATAGTGCTTGTCATGTCATTTCCGGTGGTATGTGGAATGTCACATAACTCCTCATGGTTTGAGAGTTATGGCCTTATGAAGATGAAGGACCCCCACATGAATGCTTGAAGCCCCCAAGGTCAAATAAGTCAAAGTGACCTAAAATAAGAAATCATTATTTAAATGATAATGTAAAGTGAGAAAGTCAAGGTGGATTATTTAAATAATAAAGAGAAGTGACAAAGTCAAGGTGGATTATTTAAATAATAAAGAGAAGTGACAAAATCAAGAAATGATAAAGTAAGGCGACAAAATCAAGAATGAATATTTAAATGATAAAGTATTGGAGAACTTTCTATTTATGGAAAGTGGTTAACCCTAAAATAAGGAAAATCTGTTAAGTGACCTAGAAATGGGTTAAGTGATATAGAGGATGAAAGTATAAATAAGATAGCAATGGTCTCTTGTAGATCATCCTCTTTGTGGATCAATGGAAAGCTTCTTGTGAGAATATCTTTTGGAGTATTGATGGAGAGCTCTTGAGCATTTTTGGTGTGGAAACATTGAGCATATTGAAGATCTATAGGTGACTGAGGTAACCTAAGGATATATAAGCCTAATTTCAAAGGGAAGGTGAGGAAAAGAGGGCTGGAATTCAAGGGAGGATAGATTCTTTTCATGATGCTTTCTAAGGTATGTTATTTACAGGTCATCTCACCATTTTAGCAATAAATTTATTTATATAATGATTCAGACCGTGATATTGATATGACATTGAGGAAATATATCAAAGTATCTGTGGTAAAAAATTAATCTTGTCGGTCGTTGTATTTTTGGAGATACACTCCATGGAAAACAGAGTTTGTGGCTAGTCCCGAAACTAGTCTAAAACAGGTGTTTCGGGTAAAAATGTCATAACTTCTTCATAAAATATCGAAATTAAGTGAGACCAATAGTGTTGGTTATATTACAGTCTTTAGTATGCTGTGTAACGTTTTCATATCGATTTAACAAAAAATATGTGCGGGCTCTACAAAGTCGCTCTCTAGAATAAGACAAAATTCAACAAGGTATGAAATTTTTGCTATAACTCCTTTTCTTAGAGGTTCCAAGTAGTGACACCTGAAGGAATTGCATAAAACACACTGAATAAAATTGTGTATCAGTTTCAGATATTTACTCATTACAGGTAAAAATTTATGATTATTTCAATTTAGGGTTGTTGACTAATCCAGAACTAGTCATGGTTGAGACAAGCAGTTGATGAGTTGGCACATACATGAGGTGTATAGTTGATGATGTTGATACATATTGATGATTAATTGTTGATGAGTAGTTGACACATGATTGGTATATACTTGTTACATAGTTGGATGCACTTTTTTATGGTACAAGTTGATTACAGGTTGTTTGGCACAGGTTGGTGCATGGTTGATGCACATGTTTATGGTACAGATTGATATCTGTTGAGGATTGTTGCCTCATCTTAGTTGGTGATGAGGGTGTAAGATAAGTATTGAATTATAGATCTGGTGATCTTGTAGAGTTTTACTCTATTGAGTTGTTGCTGAAAAACCCCAAGGATTGTAGTTCGTAATAAAAAGAAAATTGTACATACATCTTGTGTTCTTTGTGT
>SNQJ01S0104298.1:42919-53528 GCA_010110895.2 Picea sitchensis | reverse complement strand
TTTGTGTTCCTTGTGGTGATGACTTGTTGATGATATATTGCTGATATATGTTGCTGATATGTGTTGGCATTTAAATGGTTATAAATGAAAATAATTAGTAATGATTTAATGGTGATTTTTAACTAAGGAGATTTGGGAAAAAGAGCCCTACACTGTTCACCCCCCCCCTCTTAGTGTAGTCGGTGTGTTCAACAATTGGAATCAGAGCAGGCCTTCACTACAAGCCTTAAAAAGCTTGAAGGAGATCCATAGGCACACAAATGGATGATGAAATATCAATCCTTGATGAGGGAAACTTTTATACTTGGATAACAAAGATGAGAGTGTATTTGAAGACAATGGGAGCAACTATTTGGAAGGCAACCATTGGTAGATCAGTTCCGTTGAAGAACAAGTCAAAGTTTGCAGCTCAAAGAGAAGGAAAGAAGAATGATGCATTGGCTCTTAAGACCATTCTTAGTGGACTCTCAAGCCCTATCAAAGAAATCATGGAACAATGCACTTACGCCAAGGATCTATGGCTAAAGCTAGAGGAGACATATCAAAGCAAGAAGGAGAAGGAAGATATTGAAGACCACTCCATCAAGATTATAAAAGGTAAAGAATCTCTAAAAACCCTTGATTGTATTATTTCTAAATGTGATCTTGAAAACATTTCAAGTGAACATATCACAAAGGAAGATCCCAAAAGTATTTCAAATGAAGATATAGAATCTCCAAAGACTCTTGATTGCAATGATTCAAAATGTGATGATGTTGAATTTTTCTCAAGTGAAGAAGATGATCTATAAACAATTTGTGTAAAGTTTGATGGTGGTTATCCCATGGAAAGAATAGAAGAAGATCTATTATAACTTCAAAAAGAAGTTGAAGAGGGTTTATATAGATATAGAAGTGATCATTTTTATACACAGTATAACTATCTTTCGGATTACACTAAGAAGTTTCTTAGGAGGATTCAAAGGCACATCTTGAAGCTAAAGGGAATGCTCAAAGAACAAGAAGAGAGCAATAAGAATAAATTGGAAAAAAAGGAAGAAGAGATCACAAGACTAAAGAATGAAAAAGAATATATGAAGGTATATGATGAGATTAGAAAAAGTTTTGAAACTATTGTCTATCTCAGGACCCAAATTGAATAAGCCAAAAGGGTAGAGGAACTATTGAAGGATCAAATAAATGAAAAGGAAGAGTCATGTCATAAGTTAGAATCTGAAGTTGTTGACCTTAGAAAGAAGCTATAGAAGTCAAACAAATTCTTGAATATCTCAAGAATCTTGGATGAGATCTTGGAAAGTCAAAGATTACCGTGTGATAAATCATGACTTGGATACAAAGAAGAAGCTACACATGCTGAAGCAAGCACCTTAAAGAAGCACGAGGTAAGTCCATCAAAGAAGGAAGACAATGTTGCAAATAAACCATCTACACAAGGCAAGAAAAATTTCAAAAGTACAAAGCAAGGAAGACATCGAGAAGCTATTTGTGGGACACCATAGCAAAGGTATGAAAGTATTTTTCATGGGCATTGTTATTCATTTAATGAATATGGTCACAAAGTTTTTGAATGTAGATATTATGAAATAAGATATAATGGAAGATTTCATAACACCATAAGGTGTTGGAGATGTGATCAAGTAGGACACATTGCTGTTTACTGTAACACCATGAGATGCTATAGCTGTAGTGGATTTGGCCACAAATCCCAGGAGTGCTGGAACACAAGAAGAAAGTCCATGATGAGGACTTCAAATAACATGGCTAGAAGAAGGAATGAAGTAAGGAAGGGAGACATATTTGAAAAGATGGATGCTCAGAGCTCAAGTTCTGAGGAGCAGGGACATCTACAAAAGTGGGTGAAGAAGACAGAGCATCCAGAACATAATGAAAGAATGAAGGGAAGTTCAAAAGTGTCATCTACTGAGGCATACACGGGTGACAGTGGTATCAGTCGCATACATACACAAACTAAACTTGTATAGGTCGCTTACATACGTGAGCTGTCTATGCATCAGGCCACATATATGTGGTGAAACCTAAGGAAAATGGGTATGCACAGGGATTGGAGTTTGATGTGATGGTATAAATTTGTGATGCAGGGTCTGACATGGTTTATTACAGGTTCTAACACTATTTTATGCAGGTTTTCATGATTCTATATTGGATTATGTAAGGTGATGATGTAAAATAAATCTTGGATGCATGGCACTAACCCATGAGTATGGATTGATGCATTTTATGTTGAAGAACAATGTTGGTTATGATAATGAAGTTATAACACCTTAGTTATGAGATATATTTTGATGATGTATTGGAAGCTTACTTGTTGAAAATCTTGATGCATGTATTTGGCATATGGGTGGGCTACACATTGGGACATGTGGTTGGTGAGTTGATGAGATGATCATGTTGTACATCATTGATGATCTATAGTTGATGTATGATTGGTATGTTTCTAGTACACTGGTAGAGGCACCTACTAGCAGGTTGATTGGCACATGTTTTGTGGAGGATTTTTCATCCATGTATGGGATTAATAATTTTGTGGTATTGGTGCATGGTGGTGTACATGTTTTGGTACACTCATATATGGCATATGCTTGATGATACTATGCTGTTGGTATTACTTGATTAGCACAACAATTGGTATTTGTTTGATACATGGTTATGGTACTTGGTTCATGATGGAGACATATCATGAGTGATATGACACATGGTTGGCATATTGGTGGATGCACATGGTTGGCATATTGGTAGATGCATATGTTGGCATGTTGATAGAGGCATATGATTGATACATTCCATGGACGATATCTTTTGGCACATTGCATGATGTTGATGTACATGGTTGATGTACATAGGTGTTTTGCATGATGAGCACACATTTTGGTACAAGATATACTTGGTTGATATTTTACTCATGATTCTCTATTTTATTGTTGACATATTTGTTGTTTCATGATGCTTGGTATGGCATGAGTTTGATGCATGAACATGTCCAAGGATCGTTATATGGTAGCATATTGTTGATCTTGTAGAGAAGATAGGGGGCGAAATACCAATAGGGGGAGTCATTCTTCTTCCCATGATTCTAGGAGGAGATATTTATCAGATGCATATCTAGAAAAGAGCCCTGTATTTGAAGAAAGAGCACAGAGGAATAATTCTAGGAGGAGCGATGGTCACAGGGGGAGTATGAGCAATGTATTTTCAGAATTACATCAAAGTGATATCCCTTGTTCAAAAAGGGAGAGATTATTCAGAGGAATATCAAAGGCATTCAGATAGGGGGAGTAGTCCCAAGAAGATTTCAAGTAGGAGGAGCATCCCCAAGAGGAGAATGGCCCTTTTCCATTGATGTCAAAGGGGGAGAGAGAGTCACATTGATGTGATTGATGATTATTGATTGGGAGAGATAGTCACATTTGGGAGAGATAGTAACATTGACTATTTATGTAGAGCATGCCTTATCTACATGTTGACATGAAGAATTGGTAATTGGCGTTGACATCAATGTTGGTATTTCCATCAATGCCAAAGGGGGAGATTGTTGGATCATGTTGTCATTGATGCCAATGGTTGGATTAATTGATGTCAAGTGATTGATTGATGTCAAAGGATTGATTGATTGATGATTGATGTAATTTAATATGTATTATCGTCGATGAGAAAGCATAGGTGAATATGGATCAATGAGTTATCATTGATACATGATGAAGATGGATCGATGTGGTTTCATTAGTATAGGATGCATTGTTGGAAAAATGTATAGATGACTCATTATTGTCTTATCATGATTGATAAAGTGCACAAATCTATGAACTCCAAAGTGGTCCCCTTATGGTGAAAACCCTCATGGGAAGACGCTTTGCGGATTGAGTTATCCTAGAAGAATGGTTGGAGGACCCATGCTTGTATGTGGAATAATGAGATGAAGATCAAGGAAATTGTTGGTGAAACNTTTGGTACAAGATGTACTTGGTTGATATTTTACTCATGATTCTCTATTTTATTGTTGACATATTTGTTGTTTCATGATGCTTGGTATGGCATGAGTTTGATGCATGAACAGGTCCAAGGATCGTTATATGGTAGCATATTGTTGATCTTGCAGAGAAGATAGGGGGAGAAATACCAATAGGGGGATTCATTCTTCTTCCCATGATTCTAGAAGGAGATATTTATCAGATGCATATCTAGAAAAGAGCCATGTATTTGAAGAAAGAGCACAGAGGCATAATTCCAAGAGGAGCGATGGTCACAGGGGGAGTATGAGCAATGTATTTTCAGAATTACATCAGAGTGATATCCCTTGTTAAAAAAGGGAGATATTATTCAGAGGAATATCAAAGGCATTCAAACAGGGGGAGTAGTCCCAAGAAGAGTTCAAGTAGGAGGAGCATCCCCAAGAGGAGAATGGCCCTTTGCCATTGATGTCAAAGGGGGAGAGATAGTCACATTGATGTGATTGATGATTATTGATTGGGAGAGATAGTCACATTGATGTGATTGATGATTATTGATTGGGAGAGATAGTCACATTTGGGAGAGATAGTAACATTGACTATTGATGTAGAGCATGCCTTATCTACATGTTGACATCAATAATTGGTAATTGGCGTTGACATCAATGTTGGTATTTCCATCAATGCCAAAGTGGGAGATTGTTGGATCATGTTGTCATTGATGCCAATGGTTGGATTAATTGATGTCAAGTTATTGATTGATGTCAAAGGATTGATTGATTGATGATTGATATAATTTAATATGTATTATCGTTGATGAGAAAGCATAGGTGAATATGGATCAATGAGTTTTCATTGATATTGTTGGAGCCGCCCTCGTTTTATTTTTTACCCTTCACAATTTTAAATCTTCGATGCTTGGAATCTAAAGAGGTCCTTTTGATTTTCCTTCCTCCGAAATTTTGAAAAAAGCTCTGCAACCTTGTCGAATAAGCAGCGATGCTTTTTCTCCCCTCAAAATAAGTCCATTTTTGTAAGAACGTTCGATCTTTTGGTTTTGTTTCGGGATCTCGCAAGTTGGATACCTTATCTTTGAATTCACACGTCCCGAGTCACGAAACAACAAACTCATTTTAAATATTCACTCAAGACAGAAACCTGGGTAAAGTTTTTTAACTCAGTGACTAAACGTCGTCGGGGTTTCACGCCTCGACATTCTTCAAACCCAAATGTTATTCCTTACAGTCCCGAGAGCCGAGAACGCGAGGTACTTGTGGGTTAACACTAGTCAAAGATTAAAGGCAAAAAGTTAACCATGGTTAAAATGGTTCTCGACGTTTCGCCACTCGGCGCTATCTTTTCGAAAATCATGGTGTCTAAAACTCCGATTCACGAAGCCGCGATGTGATTATAGTATGGTTAATTAATCACCTAATCCAAGTTTTTCTTAATCCCAATTAAGTCTTAATTATCGCTATCTCGCAGTTTCGTGACTCGACATGCTAGTCTCCCAAAATTTTATCTTCGAAGTTCTGAGTCGCGATACGGCAAGTAAAACGATTATGAAATTAATCATGCCTTAAATCACGATTATCTTTAATTGAGACAAAATCGGTCCTCGCAGCCTCGCGAGTTGAAGAATCAAAAGGATGAAAGGAAATCCACGATGCTGCGAAAAGACGAGAAAATTGTTAACGTTGCTAGGTTTGAATATTTTAAAATAAATCAAGATATGTCCCGTGCATCGAGGTTTGTGATTTTCTCGAGGTTTTCACTTTTCCCGAGGTAGCTACTTACTCTCCATACCCCGACTTCCTGTCAAACTGCCAAACATTTATGACATTAATGAAGAATTAGGGTGAATCCACGAATAAATAAGATTGGATTTTACGCAATAAATTTGTTTCTAATTGCGATTTGACAGACTTATTTCGAAGAGTACATAATTTTCAAATATATACGGGAGTCACATTTTATTATAATGAAAACATTTTTCATAAGCACGCAGAGCTCGTCATTTTCCGAGTAAACTAATTTCTGCATGTATACGCAGGTTTATCGCAGAAGAGCGAAAATGCAAGCTTCAACTATGGCTCCACGTAAAGCAGCAAAGGCTAACGTCGAGGATGCAGGCCAAGGTTCAGATAATGTCTCTGACACTTCACCTCGGAGTGGCAGCTCGGTCCCTAGCTGGTCTTTTGTTTCAGATATTCTACAAACTGAGTCGGTAAATTATTCAGACTTAGACGACAATGAAAAGGACGATTTGAATACTAAATACAATATTGTCGTTCAATCTGGAATGCACAAGGTGGCAACCAGACCACGGTTGCTCCCCTATTATGATATGATCCGATGGGCATTGGATCACATAGACTTACCCACCAGAACTATCATAAACGACCAGCGGGTCACGGTCGGGACTTTCAGACCGGAGCACATCCAAACCATGTATAAGCTCCCGACAACATCAGAATACACATATGATGCTGAATTCCTGGAGAGTTTCAAACAGAAGGAGTGCATTGAATATGAAAAAACCATGCCCGGTTTGATTAAAGATTGGGTTTCGTGCACCGCGAAGTTCAGAGCAAATGACCAGGGCGTATATTCTATCGCTTCTTTGGAGCCACAGTATAAATATGTGGCCATGATGACATGTCGGCTCTTTGGGAGAGAAGACACCTCACATTTCCACATCGCGTGGGTGCCTCTCATATTTCGGGTTGCAGAAGGTTGCTCGTTTAATTGGGCAAATATGCTCTCAGACAGTCTGGCCAACAGGGTCACCGAGTATCGGGAGAAAAAGGCCAGCGGGAGACCATCCTCATTTTTCATGTCTGCGTATATCATGGACGCGGTATGTTCCATGAAACCATTCCCTTTGATGAGTTGGGCTTGGAATCCAGCCCATGAAAAAACTGTACATGAGTATCACGACAAGCTATGGGAGAATAAAGCGGACAAATTTATTTACGAAATTTTCAACTGGGTGATGGTGCCTTTGCACATCGCCATTTTTGGTCTTTCGCCACCTCGCATCTCAGACAACATTGCTGCAAATCTGAGTGGTATAGCAGACTGGTACGTAGAAGCAGAGTTTTCTTATTTAAGAGTTTTCGGAGCTGCTGTTCGCCTGCTTGCACTACCACTGTTCATCCTCGACAAGCTGGCCTGTCGTGAGATTGCCCGACAAACAGTGATTGGCAGGGTGAGTAAAGAGCTCAAAGCATCTTCGAAGAAGGTATGGCCGTTTTTCCTTGTTCGGCTAAATTCTTACTCTTTATTGGATTTTGGGCATGATAAAGCCGAAGCTGCAGCCCTGGAAGACCTGAGTTTGGTCTCCATTGAATATAAAAAACACGATCCTCAGAAAATTGTAAGTAACCATTTAGCTAACTGTGGGCTGAAGAGGTTTGAACACGAGTTTTCACCCTCGGATGACATTTTCCGAGGGGCGAGATCTTATGGAGAAGTGCTAGTTCGGATCCGATCTTTAGCACCTGAAGACATGGCCTCTGTATTAAAATTTTAGGAAACCAGACGAAAGTGTCTTCCTGCTGTGTTGCGAGGAGGGATACCGAGCGCTTCTGAGATAGAACCAAAGGATGATGAAGGCCCCAAAGAAACAACTTCTGGTTTCGGAAAAAGCGATAACGAGGGGGATCAAACGAATAAGTCCGAAGCAGAGATGCAGAATCCGGACCCACCAGAGACCTAGAATCCGGAAACTGAGACAAAGACCACTGAGCCTCCAAAGAAGAAGGACTCAGTCGTCACACCAGGAAAGGTAGTGAAACAGATTGGGAAACCCATCACTTCTGTGACCCCCTTGCAGTCGACGCAAAGAAATATAGAAGAAGGATGGATTTTTGATGAGGAGCCGAGGCCTATCATAGCAGAAGAACTTCCTCCAAACGAGTTCTTCTTTGACAAAAAGAGAAAAGCGATGGTGAAAAGGGAGTCCTACCAAGACGAAGGATCAACTGATAAAAAATTCAAAGTTATGACCGATGGAAAGAACAAAAAGAATGAGGAATTCGCCACAGAGATCGCAGGAATGCTAGGAGCGTATGTGTCGGTGAATCAATTCTCAGTCGGGATGTTAAAAAGTCAGCTCAAAAGAAAGAATCGCCTGATCAAGACTCTCGAAGCCAGAGTAGCTTCGGCCACAGAAAGCGCTAAGAGTCAGGTGAGTGGGGAAATAGAACTGGCCCGACTAGCTGATAAAAAGGAAATAGAAGTTCTCAAAGCCAAGTTGGAACAAGCGCATTCAGTGATCCGAGACGGTCAGGTGCAGGCTGGTCAGCAGAGGACTATGATTGCAGAGCTACAGGCTCAGGTGGAGATCGCTGAAAGTAGGATGATCAATGTCGAGGGGTTTAAATCCCGAGCGACCCAGATTCAGAGCAAGATCTCTTCTGCACAGCAGAGTTTGCTCGCCAAAGTAGGAACAATCCGAGAGGATTTCCTGTTGATGCATCAGGTTTCTGAGAACCTGACTGACAGAGAAAGAGATGCAAGAGCGGTTCGGGTCGCCTTTCAGGAAGTGGTAATAGCCACAAATGACAAAGTTTTGGCAGGTTCCCCCGGACTCACTCTCTCAGAAAAAAACTAGAGGTAACATTTTGTTGAAGGATTGGGAGCATAACATTAATCTGGGCAAGGAACAAGCCCAAAAGGTGATCAATTCATTATAAGAAGCCTTCAATTCTATAGAGGGCGAGCTGTTGGGTATGGACACTGGAGGTGATGCTGAAACTTTAATACAGATGAATGTAGAACAAATCTCGCTCGATCTGAAAGAGAAGGAGGAGAGAGATTTGGCAGGTATTTCTCAGATAGACAGGGTGGACATGGCTCGAGTTGATGAACATTTGATCCAACGCAGTGCACAAATAAGTGCCCTCTACATCATCGATGCACAAATGGAGGACAAACTACCACAGTTAGCCCGAGAATGCTACTTCGCCGAGGCCAGCTGTCAAGCGGAACCTTCGCAGCTTGTATCTAAATTTGTGGACAAATGTATTGCATACACCGAATCTACGCGAAGATGAACACCTGGCACCAAGAAAAGATAGAGTAAGAGAAAGGGAGTGATTACGTTCCTCCCAGTTGTAACTGAATGTGTGTAACCGTTGAGAGCCTAAATGATCTCTAAAGTTGTATAAATATATCACAGAGCGAAATAAACCAGGCTGGACCTTTTTGGTATCGATTGTAATAGAGTTTTTGTATTGGAGAAACTAATACAAACAAATTTGGAGATTCTCGATTCCGTCCAGACTGTGTTACAAGTTTGTTTATTTGTATTTCATGTCACATTTCATTCCATTTGTTCATAATTGATGTGCTTTGTTATACTTTAGTACGACCACTACTATAACAAAAGAATTTTGGTTTTCTGCATTTGTTTATTGTATTTCCTCTGCACCAGCTATCAGCGGGTGTAAGACCGATTTGCACTTTCAGAATTCTACGTTTATTCCTTGCTATGTCAGTTATTTTCTTACTAATTTCCTCTTCTGTTTATATGTGAGTTTTCTCTTTGACATGAATCTTGCGTTATACGCGGCTAAATGTTTCTCTTTCATATCACCCCTTTATATTAAAATATAATACAATTACGGGAAAGAGCCTTCAATTTGCATTTCTATTTTATTCCAAAAAACATAAAATTCTCTTTATTTCGACCAAATCAAGACAACATTTTAATCTCTTTTTAAATCCTTTCCTAATCTTACTGTTCCTCCATGACTGTCCCTGCAGCGACACAGCCTAATATCGAACCTGGACTATCTAACCAAACACATATCGCCTTAAATATTTTTGACATAATCCTTAAAACTGCTAATAACCGGGATGGACTTGAGCGTTCATGGGCAGCCATTGAACAAGATATAACTACTCAGGAACAGTTAGAAGCTAGACGACGAGAACGTAGAAATCTTCCCTAGTTTCCTATACCGAAGGTTGACATTTTTCCCTTACTCATCTCTCACCTACTTTCGGATGCCTTGACACTGTATGTTTAAGCCTTAGTACAGACTCAGGAACAACAGATATGATGAAGATGGATCAATGAGTTATCATTGATACATGATGAAGATGGATCGATGTGGTTTCATTAGTATAGGATGCTTTGTTGGAAAAATGTATAGATGACTCATTATTGTCTTATCATGATTGATAAAGTGCACAAATGTATGAACTCCAAAGTGGTCCCCTTATGGTGAAAACCCTCATGGGAGGACTCTTTGTGGATTGAGTTATCCTAGAAGAATGGTTGGAGGACCCATGCTTGTATGTGGAATAATGAGATGAAGATCAAGGAAATTGTTGGTGAAACTATCCTAGATGGATATTTCTTTTCATGCCATTTCCGGTGGTATGTGGAATTTCACATAAATCCTCGTGGTTTGAGAGTTATCGCCTTATGAAGATGAAGGACCCCCACATGAAGGCTTGAAGCCCCCAAGGTCAAAGAAGTCAAAGTGGCCTAAAAGAATAAATCATTATTTAAATGATAAAGTAAAGTGACAAAGTCAAGGTGGATTATTTAAATAATAAAGAGAAGTGACAAAATCAAGAAATGATAAAGTAAGGTGACAAGATCAAGAAGGAATATTACCCAAGGTCAA
>SNQJ01S0104298.1:27504-42909 GCA_010110895.2 Picea sitchensis | reverse complement strand
CAATTGTTGTGCTAATCAAGTAATACCAACAGCATAGTATCATCAAGCATATGCCATATATGAGTGTACCAAAACATGTACACCACCATGCACCAATACCACAAAATGATGAATCCCATACATGGATGTCAAATCCTCCATAAAACATGTGCCAATCAACCTGCTAGTAGGTGTCTCTACCAGTGTACTAGAAACGTACCAATCATACATCAACTATAGATCATCAATGATGTACAACATGATCATCTCATCAACTCACCAACCACATGTCCCAATGTGTAGCCCATCCATATGTCAAATACATGCATCAAGATTTTCAACAAGTAAGCTTCCAATACATCATCAAAATATATCTCATAACTAAGGTGTTATAACTTCACTATCATAACCAGCATTGTTCTTCAACAGAAAATGCATCAATCCATACTCATGGGTTAGTGCCATGCATCCAAGATTTATTTTACATTATCACCTTACATAATCCAATATAGAATCATGAAAACCTGCATAAATTAATGTTAGAACCTGTAATAAACCATGTCAGACCCTGCATCACAGAGTTATACCATCACATCAAACTCCAATCCCTGTGCATACCCCTTTTCCTTAGGTTTCACCACATATATGTGGCCTGATGCACAGACAGCTCACGTATGTAAGCGACCTATACAATTTCAGTCTGCGTATGTATGCGACTGATACCACTGTCACCCGTGTATGCCTCAGTAGATGACACTTTTGAACTTCCCTTCATTATTTCATTATGTTATGGATACTCTGTCTTCTTCACCCACTTTTGTAGATGTCCCTGCTCCTCAGAACTTGAGCTCTGAGCATCCATCTTTTCAAATATGTCTCCATTCCTTACTTCATTCCTTCTTCTAGCCATGCTATTTGAAGTCCTCATTATGGACTTTCTTCTTGTGTTCCATCACTCCTGGGATTTGTGGCCAAATCCACTACAACTATAGCATCTCATGGTGTTATAGTAAACAACAATGTGTCCTACTTGATCACATCTCCAACACCTTATGGTGTTATGAAATCTTCCATTATATCTTATTTCATAATATCTACACTCAAAAACTTTGTGACCATATTCATTACATGAATAACAATGCCCATGAAAAATACTTTCATACCTTTGCTATGGTGTCCCACAAATAGCTTCTTGATGTCTTCCTTGCTTTGTACTTTTGAAATTTTCCTTGCCTTGTGTAGATGGTTTCTTTGCAACATTGTCTTCCTTCTTTGATGGACTTACCTCGTGCTTCTTTGAGGTTCTTGCTTCAGCATGTGTATCTTCTTCTTTGTATCCAAGTCCTGATTTATCACACGGTGATCTTTGACTTTCCAAGATCTCATCCAAGATTCTTGAGATATTCAAGAATTTGTTTGACTTATATAGATTCTTTCTAAGGTCAACAAATTTAGCTTCTAACTTATGACATGACTCTTCCTTTTCATTTATTTGATCCTTCAATAGTTCCTCTACCCTTTTGGCTTATTCAATTTGGGTCATGAGTTAGACAATAGTTTCAAAACTTTTTCTAATCTCATCATCTACCTTCATATATTCTTTTTCATTCTTTAGTCTTGTGATCTCTTCTTCCTTTTTTTCCAATTTATTCTTATTTCTCTCTTCTTGTTCTTTGAGCATTCCCTTTAGCTTCAAGATGTGCCTTTGACTCCTCCTAAGAAACTTCTTAGTGTAATCCGAAAGATAGTTATCCTGTGTATAAAAATGATCACTTCTATATCTATATAAACCCTCTTCAACTTCTTTTTGAAGTTATAATATATCTTCTTCTATTCTTTCCATGGGATAACCACCATCAAACTTTACACAAACTGTTTCTAGATCATCTTCTTCACTTGAGAAAAATTCATCATCACATTTGGAATCATTGCAATCAAGAGTCTTTGGAGATTCTATATCTTCATTTGAAATACTTTTGGGATCTTCCTTTGTGATATGTTCACTTGAAATGTTTTCAAGATCACTTTTAGAAATAATACAATCAAGGGTTTTTAGATATTCTTTACCTCTGATAATCTTGATGGAGTGGTCTTCAATATCTTCCTTCTCCTTCTTGCTTTGATATGTCTCCTCTAGCTTTAGCCATAGATCCTTGGCGGAAGTGCATTATTCCATGATTTCTTTGATAGGGTTTGAGAGTCCACTAAGAATGGTCTTAAGAGCCAATGCATCATTCTTATTTACTTCTCTTTGAGCTGCAAACTTTGACTTGTTCTTCAACGGAATTGGTCTACCAATGGTTGCCTTCCAAATAGTTGCTCCCATTGTCTTCAAATACACTCTCATCTATATTCTCCAAGTATAAAATTTTCCCTCGTCAAGGATTGATATTTCATCATCCATTTGTGTGTCTATGGATCTCCTTCAATCTTTTTAAGGCTTGTAGTGAAGGCCTGCTCTAATACCAATTGTTGGACACACCGACTACATTGAGAGGGGGGGGTGAACAGTGTAGAGCTCTTTTTCCCAAAACTCCTTAGTTAACAATCACCATTAAATCATTACTAATTGTTTTCATTTATAACCATTTAAATGCCAACACATATCAGCAACATATATCAGCAATATATCATCAACAAGCCATCACCACAAGGAACACAAAGAACACAAGATGTATGTACAATTTTCTCTTTATTACGAACTACAATCCTTGGGGTTTTTCAGCAATAACTCAATAGAGTAAAAATCTACAATATCACCAGCTATATAATTCAATACTTATCTTACACCCTCATCACCAACTGATATGAGGCAACAATCCTCAACAGATATCAATCTGTACCATAAACATGTGCATCAACCATGCACCAACCTGTGCCAAACAACCTGTAATCAACCTATACCATAAACAAGTGCATCCAACCATGTAACAAGTATATACCAATAATGTGTCAACTACTCATCAACAATTACTCATCAATATGTATCAACATCATCAACTATACACCTCATGTATGTGCCAACTCATCAACTACTTGTCTCAACCATGACTAGTTTTGGATTAGTCAACAACCCTAACTTGAAATAATCATAATTGTGTACCTGTAATGAGTAAATATCTGAAACTAATACACAATGTTATTCAGTGTGTTTTGTGCAATTCCTCCAGGTTTCACTACTTGGAACCTCTAAGAAAAGGAGTTATAACAAAAATTTCATACCTTGCTGAATTTTGTCTTATTCTAGAGAGCGACTTTGTAGAGCCCGCACATAATATTTGTTAAATCGATATGAAAAAGTTACACAGCATACAAAAGACTGTAATATAACCAACACGATTGGTCTCACTTAATTTGGATCTTTTATGAAGAAGGTATGACATTTTTACCCGAAACACATGTTTTAGACTAGTTTCGGGACTAGCCACAAACTCTATTTTCCACGGAGTGTATCTCCAAAAATACAACGACCCACAAGCTTAATTTTTTACCACAGATACTTGGATATATTTCCTCAATGTCATATCAATCTCACAGTCTGAATCATTATATAAATAAATTTATTACTAAAATGGTGAGATGACCTGTAAATAACATACCTTAGAAAGCATCATGAAAAGAATCTATCCTCCCTTGAATTCCAGCCCTCTTTTCCTCACCTTCCCTCTGAAATTTGGCTTATATATTCTTAGGTTACCTCAGTCACCTATAGATCTTCAATATGCTCAAGATCTCTCCATCAATACTCCAAAAGATATTCTCACAAGAAGCTTTCCATTGATCCACAAAAAGGATGATCTACAAGAGACCATTGCTATCTTATTTATACTTTCATCCTCTATATCACTTAACCCATTTCTAGGTCACTTAACCGATTTTCCTTATTTTAGGGTTAACCACTTTCCATAAATAGAAAGTTCTCCAATACTTTATCATTTAAATATTCCTTCTTGATTTTGTCGCCTTACTTTATCATTTCTTGATTTTGTCACTTCTCTTTATTATTTAAATAATCCACCTTGACTTTGTCACTTCTCTTTATTATTTTAATAATCCACCTTGACTTTGTCACTTTACATTATCATTTAAATAATGATTTCTTATTTTAGGTCACTTTGACTTATTTGACCTTGGGGGCTTCAAGCATTCATGTGGGGGTCCTTCATCTTCATAAGGCCATAAATCTCAAACCATGAGGAGTTATGTGAAATTCCACATACCACCGGAAATGAAATGACAAGCACTATCCATCTAGGATATTTTCACCAACAATTTCCTTGATATGCATCTCATTATTCTACATACAAACATGGGTCCTTCAACCATTCTTTTAGGATAACTCAATCCGCAAAGCATCTTCCCGTGAGGTTTTTTACCATAAGGGGACCACTTTGGAGTTCATACATTTGTGCACTTTATCAATCATGATAAGACAATAATGAGTCATCTATACATTTTCCCAACAATGCATCATATACTAATGAAACCACATTGATCCATCTTCATCATGTATCAATGACAACTCATTGATCCATATTCATCATATCAATGACAACTCATTGATCCATATTAATCTATGCTTTCTCATCAAGGATAATACATATTACATTACATCAATCATCAATCAATCAATCCCTTGACATCAATCAATCACTTGACATCAATCAATCAAACCATTGGCATCAATGACAACATGATCCAACAGCCCTTACAAAGCCTGCAAGGGTACTTGGGCTTACAGGTTGTTTGGGTGATCTTGGAATCATCAACACTCCCAGCATGATTATAAGTAATTGGTTGTTTCCCAACATGTCTGGCAGTGGTTGGAAGTTTGGACCCTTGCTTATTTTTCTTCTTCTTAATCTTCCTTTTCTTCTTCTTGTTATCCATTGGGTTACTAGTTGCAGAGCTTTCACTCAGCGAAGAAGATGAAATGGAAGAAAACCTTGCAAGTGAAGAAGGCGAAGAATATCTTACTAGTGAAGAAGGTGAAGGATCAACATGAGTTTGACGTTCTTGGGGGAAAGTTCTTACAACAGAATAAGTAGTTGCATTCGGGATTACCTGAGTGGAAAACAACCATACCGGTAATCCAATTATGAGATCTGGAAGGCTCAAAGTAGCGATGCGAGGAGGACCAATGTTCGCCTAGAAAAGGGGTTGCTTCATTGGTCATTCCAAGAACTGACGCCATTAAAAATAGATCCAACCTAGAGTCTGCTAGGGAAAATAAACAACACACGCTAAAAATCTAGGAAGCAAGCAAACAAACAAAACCTTTTTATAATGAACGCACTAGTTGAGGATGAAATCCAACGTCACGGTAACAATGTAAGAAGGGGCTAAGATAGAGAGAGTGGAAAAGTTACATTGACAACCTTTTTAATGGACTTACGCCTTGGTGCAAGCTCCCACACATAAACGTGGGTATACCCTCCAAGGAGCCCGAGTGAGTTTGGCCAAAGTCGATTCCAGGTACCGTGAAGATTTTCCCCTCCACAGTCACCTTGTGTAAAGACCCTAAAGTTATAGGCCACTAAGGTTACTAATTACTACAATGATGCCTAGGGAAATAGTCGACAATCCAATCCACGCACAAAGGTAGGGTATCTAAGCCCGAAATCAACTCGAGAAGGTCCCCACAGGATTTTATTCTCAAGTGACCCCCAATAATATGTGCAATCTCTACACTAATACCAACAAAGCAGGGTGAGTAACTATGTCTGTCCTAATGCGACCTCGTGATTGACCCTTGTGTTAGAAGGTCTTCCCAGGAAAAAATGTAGCAAGTGGATTTCACCGCTCCCTAACTCAAGATGCTATGTTTGTTTACAGCTCTGAAAAGTTATCTTTCACACCTATTCCAAATCCTTACAACTAATCTAATGTAGGTTTGCTACCAGAAAACATAAAAATGTCTAATCAATTTTTATAAGCGCGTTATTTTAAGGTTTTTGTTACTCAAGAGGAAAATGGCATGGACTAAATGATGTTTTGGCCAACTTTAAACAATGCAAAGAAATGGGAATGCAAATATTTCACTTCAATGAAATCTATATTACGAGAAAAAGAAAGTGTTTATCATTCCCATATGCACAATGTCCCAAAAAATTTATTAAACTCATCAATATCAAGAAATTCAAGAAATGAGCCTAAGAGACTATACACGAATACACGATATTTTTTAAGAATTCAAGATCAAAAATGAAAAAAACCATGCAAATTCGCTACTTCAAATGCAAAGATGCCCCCAATTTGATGCAAAGAAATAAATTAAAATTTTGTGTTTCAAATATAGCTAAAAGAAGATTCAAAAGATGTCAAGCAGACTATAATCAAACACAACAAATCACCCGAAAAACATATCTATTATCTGGGCAAGAAAAACCATCCAAAATTAATTTTTCACACACAGTATGACGATCCTTGATCATTGCAGGCTAGAGAAAAAATACAATGCAACAACGCCACACTATGTCAAAAGGAAGGGTGCGTCAATCTTATATCTTCGCACTATCTCTCAAAGTAGGGTGCGACGACCAAAGGAAAAATGGAAAAAATAAAAAAAGCAAGAAGGTTTTTCCAGTCAGATTTAACAGTCAAAGAGTCAAGTTGGATCTCCCAATGACTCAGAAAACATAACCCAAGCAATCAAAGCAAGAAAGAAAGATAAGATAGGAAAACGATATGTTCCCCAGTGTGGTCACCAATTTTTTTATCGGATAAATCAGTAAGTGAGAACACAAACTAATCTCCCTAGTTTCACCCCGAAACTAGAACAAAACAAGACAAAATTTAAAACTTTCCCTAAGTTTTAACTATCAAGCATACTAACTAGCAAGAGATAAATGACATACCATTTAAATGTTGTTTTTCCTCTCTAGTGTCATCCTCGCTCCGTTACAATTCTTATGGGATGTTGAACCTATAAAAATACACAAACCAACGAAGTGAAAGCAACAATGTATACTCAACAAAACCTATGTATGTGATCAAGAAGTCATACAATAAAATAAGAACAATTTTATGGGAAAGAAATATATTGTTGTATTAGAAATATGAAAAGGAGAATAAAATCAATGCCTTTATGTTGTAAGGTCCCCTCCAACAGTTCCTTTCTTCCCACACACTTCTGATCCATGGATTTTGTGACTGTAGATCTGATAGCTACTCACAATTACTATTCAATCAAACTATAGCCAACTTTTCCAAGCTAAGTTCCCAAGCTACAAAACAACTAACTTTCCCCATGAGAACTCCTCTCCTTTTATAATCTGAAGAGGATAAGGTGAGGAGGTTAGGATGATCTCACTTAATCAGAAAAGAGAGTAATATTCAAACCGATTGGAGGCCACCTCATCAAAGAAGTTTCTCCTTCTAGAAGCATCAAGAAGATGCTCGTTTTTCCCACGTATGAAAATCGTCGCACCCCTATAACTGAGCAGAGTGCGACGACATCGCAAGCCAAGTTTAGTATAAAAAGTGATGATATGGGATTGTCACACCCCTAACATTAGGTAGGGTACGATGATCCTCCTTAATAGGGTTTTTACAAAGGAAAATACAACTTCTTCTCTCAGGAAAAGTTCTTCTCCCTTCTTGATCCGTAGGATCTTTTAATGACTATGGTTGAGTTTTAATTTTGCATGTGTTAATTAACCATTTGAGAAACTTAATGAAAGAATGAGGAAAGAAGAGGAATTATGACAACCATATACACATTTGTAGATCTCAAATGAAATAATAGACAGCAAACCATAACATGAGAATTGATAACGGAGTTCGGCACAACGTTGCCTACGTCTCCGGGCCTTTGTCTCTGTGGGGGAGGCTTCTTTATTTCTGTTCAAAAGCTCAAAAATAAATCACAGCAGTGCCAATTGGCTACAAGACTGATCCGGTCATGTTCTTCCAGATCTCTAGAACCCTGCAAAGAAAACGGCACACAAAACGGACGTCCGGAGCTCCCAGAAATGGCCCGCAAGCGTCTGCTCCTCAATAGATTCCCTGCATAAAAATGGCTTTGGCTTGGCTTCCCTTCAGCATAACTCTGCTCTGATTATCCTCCATGGCCTCAAACAGGCCTGGTTTATATAGATCTGAATTTGGTTGTCCATCTCCAACTTCCTCCCAAAATTTGGGCTCCAAAAATGCCCAATATCTCCCAATAATGGAGAAAATCCATTAAAACAGGCATATAATCTTTTAAAAATCCCAAAACATAACAAAAACCCCACTTCTGAATAAAATTAGTGCACAACCCCCAAACTTGTGCGCGCTCCTGGTCATATCGGGCCATGTGGCCGAGCGCTAGCCCCTCAGGCTATGCGCTGGCCCTTCCCTCGTGCTAGCTCCTAGTCATGGGGCACTTGTACAGGTCCACGGGCATGTGGATTGAACCACGGCTAACGAACTTAACCCCCATTTTTGTGTATGGCTCGGGTCGTATGTGACCGCCCGAGAACCGAGGGCCATGCCCTATCCACCAATAGTCCCGCTCTCCCGGTTATATGTAGTGGTCACGTCATATGTCAAGTGTCGAGGGCTGGGGCTAAGCCTCGGTCCTTTCCCCGACCGGAAAATACATTAATCAAACATAAATATAATATTTTTAGCATACATAATAAGCACTACTAGTGGCCCGGGTGGTTAGCCCGGTCCTTCCAGTCCATTGCCCGGAGGAGAGGTCGGGGGTTCGACCCCGGTGGAGACCATAAATTTTGCACAAACCACGAGAGCCAACCACAGGGTTCCACGTGGTAGCCCATGACTGGGCCACGTGTCTGCCACGTACCCTGCCACCGTACCTATCTAGTCACATGTTGACGTCATCCCGTGCCACGTGTCACCCTTACAGTGATGACACATGTCACCCATAGATTGGTCCAACTGTCTGTCATATACCACATCACCTGCCATGTGTCACCTCCAGGAGTTGCCACATCATCTATACGGCCATACGACCTGTACAGTCAGCCTACCACATGGCACTATATGGACTATATAGACTGTACAGTCATCCCCTTTTTTTGCCTATTTGGAATTTCGGACAGAACGCGATAACTTTCGCATACGGAGCCCGTTTGACGAAGAAAATATATGGCCGGAATCAGGAAGACGAGACAGACACAATGGCGCTAGTTTCGTTGGATTCTAAGCACTTTCATTTTTGAGCCTTTTTTAGCCCTGTCAGGCTTCTAGATCCGATTCTGGATCACTTCTTTCTTCAGGAATTCGGGCCACTGATCCTTCTAAAGAAAAAGGATAGGTTTTGTAATACCCCAAGGCCGAGACCCTTATGAATTGTAATTTTTCTTATAGGATGGTGAGACAAGTGGTTATAAGATGAAATACTTATGTGTTTATTAGGATGGTGAGCCAGATGTCAAGGCCTATGAGCCTGATTTTTTTATATGTAATTATGGAGAACATTAATAAAAATATAAACATTATTGCATGTAGACCGACCATGAAGAAGAGTTATGGGTGACTAAGCTCCACTAGGTAGGGTAAGGAAGGGGTGTTGGGTATTTTTTATATTCTTTTCATGAGTGTTATATTCTTACATCGGGACCACATTTTTGGGACCGCATTATATTTAGGTGGTTTTTCGGCATATGGTTTCTTTGCCGATGGTTTTCTATTTTCGGTTAAGGAATTACGATTTTGGAATAATCCAGGTCATTGGGTTAGGGTTTTGGATGTCATTGGCTCCTATATGTATTTTGTATTGTAAACGTTGTCACACAATGTATGAATATAGAATATGTTGGTTTTCCCGATTTGGGTTTCTAGGGGAAAAATCTTTGTGTAATGTTTGTATTTGTCATTATATATTTTTTGTTCTTTTTCTAAATATTTTTTTGCAGTAGATATTGTACAAGGTTAGGATTTACAAGGGGGGCATAAGTATTTGGGCCTAGGGGCTAAGATAAGGGGCTTACCTCTAGAGGAATAATATTTTAATATTATTTCCTAAAGACTAAGGTGAACATGATATGTTTTGTTATCCTAAGTTCCTGGAAAATGGGACATAGGTTAAATGGAGCGCATGCAGCTCCAGGAAAACAAGTTTCGACCTGGGCTCATGAAGTTAAAAGTTGAAGCGTCAGTTGAGTTGGGGGTTCGTGAGTCATTATTCCATCCTCAGCTTGAGTTCGTCGACCATTCTTCCATCCTCCATTTGAAATCGATACCTTCGTCATCTAACCTCTGCATACCCTCATGAATCTCTAAAACAAAAAAATGTGAAGTCGTCCTGTGCTGCTACCTGTGAAGTCGGACGCAATCGTAGTCGCCTGAGCCGTGTTGTGACTTAGAGTTTGGTTGGTGTTTTTATGGGTGTCCATAACCATTTTTCCATGTTGTTTTTGTTGTGTTGTTTCTATCACCTGTACCCGACTATAGTTGAGTCGAAGACTGGTTAAAGACGCAGGTTGTCATTCCTGTGAGCAACTCTCCCAAGTGAGAGATTTTGTTGGGAATTGATTTCTCCTGGAAGGGAGTCTCATAGCAGCTACAGTACTCAGAGACTTATGGTCTAGCATGTTGTTGAAGCCCAAGGTAAGGGACGTGTACTAACCGATGGACTTGTATTAGTGAAGGTGTATCCTCCTGGGGTGGAGTAGGCATGTGGGGAATGAGGGTCTATGGGTTGTGGGCATAAGTGGATCCTGGGATAAAAGATATTTCTTATTGCTTTGTGAAACTTCCTTATTGTCCTTGCCAAACCTAGAATTCCCTTTCCCAGTGGAGTTTAGTCCCAGCTCGGGGGTGACCTACTACTGAGAGTGATGAGCAGCGCGATCTAAGGCTAGGAGGTTCATGGAAGGTCTGCACGCAGTTGGTGGATTTACTCCAAATAAAGATAAGTATCATTGTTGTGTTTAATTATGTATTTTATGCATGTTTTGTGATGCTTGTATGCTTTCATGTATTTCATTGCATGTATGAATTGCTGTTAATTCTATTTAAGTCAGTATGATGGCAGTAACTCTATGTTTAAATGTGTTAAATTTCATTAAAATGCATATATATTATATAAGCTGTAAATTCTGCGTGGTAGCATTACCTGGTCTCTGGAGGGTCAGGGATGTTACAAAATTTGAGTTTCAGAGTGTCCTTGGGTGCAAGGAGTGCGTCGATAGAGTCTTTGACTCAAAAATATCGGGGTAAATAGATAGAGTTTTCTCGTGAAGGGATGCAAAGATCTATTGCAAGGAGTGCACATATCCGAAAGTCGACTAAGTGTCACAGCAACCCTCTAAGGAGAAAGGGGTTCGAGAAATGAAGCTCGGGAGGAGCAGCGACAACAGTCGTCAAATCTATTGTTGGAAGGAGTCTGGACTGTTAGATCCATGTCTGGGGAAGAAAAGGAAAGTCACTTTGGAGGATATCAAGTGTGGAGTGTGATAAAATCCCGAAGTCCCGAAGGCCAAAGTAGATCGCAACCATCTGTTGTGAAGGACACGCGTCAAGAGATCATGTACTTTGGGTGGAAGTACTTCGTGAGGAGGCAAGTGCTATGAGTTTGAAATTCCCGAAGCCCAAAGTACTGAATTCACTCCTAGTTGTTGATCGTAAAGGAGGACATGCGTCGGTGGATTGTGAACTCTGGGGGAAAGCCCTCTAGGAAAAAGAGAGCGTAAAGGAGTTGAAACTCTTGAAGTCCAAAGCTTTGAATCCCAAAGAGATGAAGTGGTGAGTCATGAGGACGTCACCTGGAGGTGACGTGGAAACATAGGATGTGTGCCGTGTGTTAGTGGGTTTTGAACCAGTGGAAGATTGAAATGGAATTTGGAACGTGGGGCGTGTCACCCATCTAAATGGGCCACATATCAACCGCTAGTATTATGCCATGTGGAATCCTGTGTAAGTAAGGTTAGTGGGGTCAATTTTAGGTAATGTAGTTAAAGGTTGGAGGACCCACAGTGGCATTGATCATGATACATCAATATCAACGGCCAGAAGACATTGTGGGGACCCAAGTTGCACGAAAGTTAATTCTCCAAGGTGGTCCCGCAATCCAAACCGTGGTTTCACCAATGAGTTACATGTCAGCGTCAGAAGAATTACGGGATGAAAGGCGGGTTACTCCAAACCACCATTGCATGCCCCCATAATTGGAAAACGTTAAGTGATGTGACGTAATGGTGTCACCAAAGGTGATTGGGAATGTTCAGAGATTAACAGTTCGGATGTGCGGATGCGAGATCCTCTGAAGCTCCAAAGTCCCGAAGACCCGAAGTCATAAAAATCAGACACCTAAGGTTCCATAGTGAGTTTCAGTAATTGGATGTTGGGTATATATGGATTGTTGATCCACTCTACTTCGTGAGTTCGGTAACTCAGAACTCCAAGGGATTGTTGTGTTGTGCTTTGAAAATTTCCGAAGTTGAAGGCCCGAGTAAGCAAATTTTTACTTAGTGCTTGGTCATGGCCCGTGATCACATGGGTTGGGGACTGAGAGGAAGGGGCTAGTGCCCAAAAAATTTTATAGAGAAGAGAAAATCTTGGAATAAAATGAAATCTGAACGTTTTTCTTAAATTAGATTGTTTTATGAATGTTGTGGGAATTGTTAAGGACTGATGGCCTAAAAAAATTTGGTTGACTGGACATTGTGTTTTCATAGTTAAATGAGTTTCAGGACTGCAGAGAATTGCCACTCAGTGTAGAGAAATGAAAGAATCACAGAATGCTTCCAGTTCGGAGAATGAAGTAAAAGGAATGGATGTCCATTTAGGAGTGGAAGAATCGAACTCCAATGGGCATGGAGGAGAGATGGACAAGGAAGAGCATATGATGAAAATCATTGAACGATTGTAGAAATATGCCCAATCTCACCAAGCTAAGAACAAAAAACTCATGAAAGCCAGGGATCAACAAGGAAAACTCAACTTAAAGTTGATGTGGATTCTGGAAAGAATTGAAAAGAACTTGGATAAGGAGAGTGACTCAAGAAAAATAGGTAGTCTCAAGAACCCTGAGAGGAAAAGAAGATCAATAAGAATTAGCAGGCATCATCATCACTCCCCAAAACATTCCAATAAGGAGGCACACAGTAGTTCAAGCCCATCTCCTACCAGAAATCATAGGAGATCTAGAGTGGATGAAATGAAGGGTGAAATGAACAAGATTAAACCTCCTACTTTTGACGGAGAATACAATAAAGATGAATATGTTGAGACATGGTTGATGGGCATGAGAAGATACTTCTAACTATGGAACTATTCTTCTCATGCAGAGGGAATAATTGTTATTTACCAACTTAAAGGAAAGGCATCCATATGGTGGAAGCATCTTGTGCAAGTAAAACACGTCAGAGAGAAAAATGTTACTTGGAGGGATTTCAAGAGACATTTTGAAAAGAAGTACTTAACTAAGAGATACTACGATAGAAAGATGAAAGAGTTCTCTGAACTCAAGCTAGGAGCATGACCATTGATGAATATGAATGAAGGTTTTTGGAATTGTTGAATTATGTTCTTTTCATCAATGATGAGACTGTCAAAATTCAAAGGTATCTGAATGGACTGCCACCTTCCATCAGTGAAAAGATCCAGTATGATGACCCAAAGACTATGGAAGAAACTATAAGGAGATAAAAATTCTTAATTGATCAGCAAAAAGAAAATCCTACTTTCTAAAAATCTTGGGAAGATAAGAATAATTTTAAGAGGGAGCAGAGGAAAAAGGGAATCAAACGACAATTTTTCAGGAATATCCCTCAAGGACAGTCGGGTTTTAGAGAGCCTAGGAAGGGTGAAGTAGGTGGACAAATGCCAAGACAGCCACCTATGGAATGTTGGGGTTGTAAAGGAAATCATAGGTACAGAGATTGCCCCCACAGGAATGACAAAGTGAGCATTGTCCACAATGTTCAATAGGAAGAAATAGTGGAGTACATGGGTAGTAGATTACCAAGGATATAAGCAACCCTGGACAACAAGAAAGAAGAATATCAGTCGCACATGATTGAAGTGGAAGGTATGATCAACAACCATGCCTTTCCTATTTTAATTGATTCAAGGGCTAGTCATAGTTATGTAGATCCTACAGTGGTTGAAAGTTTGCAATTGTCGAGAAGAAAACGTGGAAAATCTTGGTTAGTGCAGTTGGCTACAGGAACCAAGAGAAAGGTTAAAAAATTGGTTAAGTCTTGTCCAATGGACATTAATGGACTGAGCACGAGAGCTGAATTGAACATTTTACCTTTAGGTTCCTATGATTGTATAATTGGGATGGATTGGTTGGACCAACACCATTCCATATTATAATGTCGTAACAAGGAATTCACTTACCTTGATGAGGAAGGGAATCAGAGAACAGTCCAAGGAATTCCTAGGGAAGTTACTGTTAGAGAAATCTCAGCAATGCAGTTGAAGAAGCATTATAAGAAAGGATGTCAATTATTTGCAGCCCACTTGGAGGAAGCACCTGAGGATAAGGTGTCAAAGATAGAAGACCATGCAGTATTAAAATATTTTGAGGATGTATTCCAGGAGGTACCAGGACTACCCCCGAAAAGAGATATTGACTTTTCTGTAAACTTTATGCCTGGAGCAGCTCCAGTATCAAAATCTCCTTACATAATTAGTACACTAAAGCAGAAAGAACTGTAATTGCATCTTGAAGAGATTCTGAAGAAGGGGTATATACGCCCAAGTGTGTCACCTTAGGGAGCCCGGGTCCTATTTGGGAAGAATAAGGATGGGACATTGATATTGTGCATCGATTTCATATAGTTGAACAAATTGACTGTTAAGAACAAGTATCCTCTTCCAAGGATCGATGATCTCTTTGATCAGTTGAAGGATGCCAAGATATTTTCAAAAATAGATCTCAGGTCAGGATATTACCAGGTAAGAATAAAGGATGAAGACATCAGCAAGACCACCTTCAAAACAAGGTATGGTCATTATGAATTCACAGTGGTGCCATTTGGGTTGTCGAATGCACCCATTGTTTTCATGTGTTTAATGAATGGGGTATTCAGGGAATATCTAGACAAGTTTGTCATAGTCTTTTTGGATGACATCCTGGTGTATTCCAAGTCAAAGGAAGAGCATGAAAAGAATTTGAGGATGGTGTTGTAGGTGCTAAGAGAGAACCAACTGTATTCCAAATTGAGCAAGTTCTCATTTTATCAAAAGCATATCCATTACTTGGGGCATATCATGATCCGGATTATTTTTGGCACGAAATGAGAGCGGAGATATAGTAAAGAAATGCACAGAGATATCATGCATATCCAGTAATATAACAGAAATATATCAAAGATGAAACCATAAACACAGAGATACAGTAATACACGATTTCTATTAATGAAACAAATGTACAGAGACTGTAAAAATACAGAGTGAAAGACTCGCTAGAATGGTGGCAGCTTATCTCTGAGAAGAGATGTGATGGCTACTCGCATTCGC
>SNQJ01S0104298.1:4077-27494 GCA_010110895.2 Picea sitchensis | reverse complement strand
GGTGGCAGCTTATCTCTGAGAAGAGATGTGACGGTTACTTGCATTCGCAAGAAGATGGTTACAATGAGGCTCTAGAGGCCTTTTTACAATAATCAGGAATGCCAAAAGTCCTAGACATCCAAAAACCTAACCCTAGGAGATGAAGCGCCAAAAGTCATGTGGTCCCCGTTTGGGTAAGTTGGTGCATCAACTTCCCGGGGTCGTAACTTTTGCATACGATATCCGTTTTAGGCGTGTGATAGATAATTGGAAAGGTATCATCGAGGAGATTCATTTTAGGGTCTCAATCATGCCTTTGGCTATCATTAAGAACCTCTATCTCGAAAAAACTTCATTTAGGCCCTCAAAATGGCCCCGGAAGTGAAAACCTGCTAAAAATAGTAAATTGCCAAAATGGATAGAAAACTGTTTTGAGCCATTTGGAAAAGGTGGGTGGCCCCCGATATCCACCTGGATCATATCATTTCAAAGGATGGGATAGTTGTAGATCCTAAGAAGATAGAAGCCATCAGGGAATGGTCAACGCCAAAGAATGTGACAGAAGTCAGATCCTTTATGGGTCTAGTTGGCTATTACCGAAGGTTCATTGCAGGGTTCTCAAGGATAGCTCACCCTATCACTTCCTTGCAAAGGAAGGAGAAGAAGTTTTAGTGGATAGAAGAATGTGATAAGAGCTTCCAGCGATTGAAGCAGTTGTTAACCAGTGCTCCAATCCTGAGGATTCCATATCCAAATGGGGATTTCGTAGTGTGCACAGATGAATTCAGAGAAGGATTGGGAGGAGTCCTCAGCCAGAATGGATTTGTAATATGTTATGAGTCCAGGAAATTGAAAGAGCATGAAAATAATTATGCAACTCATGATTTGGAGTTGGTGGCTATTTTTCACGCTCTAAAGAAATGGAGGCATTACCTCATGGGAAAGAGGTTTTAACTGAGGACAGACCATAATGGTCTGAAGTATTTGTTTGATCAACCAACCTTGAATCCTAGGCAAACTAGGTGGTTAGAATTCCTTTGTGAGTATGAATTTGATATCAAGCATATTAAAGGAAAGGAGAACAAAGTGGTTGATTCACTCAGCAGGAGAGTGCATGAACTACATGCTACAGCCATTGGCATGTACCAAAATGACATTAAGGGAAGAATTTTGGAAGCTGCAAATGCAAATTTACAGTACATGGAGTTGGTAGCAAAGCTATAGCATGGTAAGATGCTACAGAAAGTGGAAAATTATAAATTAGAGGTTGATGGAACACTTTTGTACAAGAACAAAATTTATGTACCTGATGTCCATGACTTGAAACTTATGATTTTGAATGAAATGCATAATGTGCCTTATGCTAGGCACCTTGGATATCAGAAAACTATGGCAGCAATCAAGTTCCATTACTTTTGGCCAGGTATGAAGAAATAAATTACAGAATACATCGCAAGATGTATGGAATGCCAGAAGGTTAAAGCTGAGCATAGGGACCCAGCAGGGTTGCTACATCCTTAACCCATCCTTGAGTGGAAGTGGGAGGTAGTGACAATGGATTTCATCACATGATTTCCTAGAACAGAGAGGCAGCATGATTCAATCATGGTGGTGGTGGACAAGCTTACAAAAGTTGCCTATTTTATTCCATTAAAGACTACTCACAAGGCAGCTAATGTTGTCGATATCTTTATGAGGGAAATAGCATGATTGAACAGTGTTCCCAAGACAATTGTGTCTGGAAGAGACCCAAAATTCACCTCAAAGTTTTGGAAAGGGTTATTCAAGGGGTTAAAAACGAATCTGAACTTCAACACTGCTTATCATCCTGAATATGATGGGCAGACACAGAGGGTGAACCAAGTGATAGAAGACATGTTAAGGATGTATGTGATGGACAAACTATCTAAATGGGAAGACTACCTACACTTGGTAGAATTGGCCTACAACAATGGGTATCAAGCATCGCTGAAGATGAGCCTGTTTGAAGCACTTTACGACAGAAAGTGCAACACTCCAGTAAGTTTGGATAACCCAACTAGTAGAGTAGTGGTCGGGCTAGAGTTGCTCAAGGAAATGGAAGAACAAATGTTGAAGATTAAGCAGAATTTGAAATCTTCCCAAGACAGGCAGAAGAGTTATGTTGATAAGAATAGGATCCACGGGGAGTTTAAAGTGGGTGATCATGTTTTCCTGAAATTGAAAGCTAACAGAAGTTCCATGAAGCTGGGAAATTGTTCAAAGTTGGCAGCCAGACTTAGTGGACCGTTTGAAATCCTAGAAAGGATTGGACCAGTTGCATATATGCTTGCATTGCCTGCATCCATGACTGTACATAATGTGTTTCATATTTCATTTCTTAAGAAATATATACATGATGCTAATCATGTAATCGATTGGAATGTGATTCAGGTGGAGCAAGAAGGCATCTTGCAGGTGCATCCGGTGTGTATACTGGACCGAAAAAGCAAGCAGATCTGGAATCGAGCCATAGGGCTTGAAAAATTCCAGTGGAACTGGAACGGTCCAGAGGATGCAACATGGGAGCATGAATATGTTATGCAGGCAGAGTACCCACATCTTTTTGAATATTTTGGAAATCTTGTTGTTGTTTTGTAAATAAGTTGCACTGAGGACAGTGCAAAAATAAGGGGAGGGGATTGTAATACCCCAAGGCCGAGCCCCTTTTGAATTGTAATTTTTATTATAGGTTGGGGAGCCAATTGGTTATAAGATGAAAGACTTATGTGTTTATTAGGCTGGTGAGCCAGATGCCAAGGCCAATGAGACTATTTTTTGTATATGTAATTATGAAGAACATTAATAAAAATATAAACACTGATGCGTGTAGACCGACCACAAAGAATATTTATGGGGGACTAAGCTCCACTAGGTAGGGTAAGGAAGGGGGGAATAAGTATTTGGTCCTAGGGGCTAGGCTAGGGGGCTTACCTCTAGAGGAATAATATTTTAATATTATTTCCTGAAGACTAAGGTGAACATGATATGTTTTTGTTATCCTAAGTTCCTGGAAAGTGGGACGTAGGATAAATGGAGCGCATGCATCTCTAGGAAGACAAGTGTCGGCCTAGGCTCATGCAGTTAAAAGATGAAGTGTCAGTTGAGTTGGAGGTTTGTGAGTCATTATGCCATCCTCCACCTAAGTTCATTGGCCATTCTTCCATCCTCCATCAGAACTTGAGACCTATGTCATCTGACCTCTGCATACCCTCACGCATCTCTGAAACAAAAACCTATGAAGTTGTCATGTACTGCTTCTTGTGAAGTTGGATGCAATTGTAGTCTCCTAAGTCATTGTTCCACCTCTTTTGTCCCCTAAATGGGAAAAATAGAGATGCTTACAAGCCCAATTGGGTAGCTAGGCAAGACAGCAGTAAAGGAAAGGGTTAGAAAGATAAAGCATAAAAGATAAACAAAGAATTAAACTAAGAATGATAAAAAAAATTAAACTATGGTGCATAAGAACATAAGAACAAGGAACAAACAAGACTCATGCCACCAATGAAAAGGATTGTATAAGTGGAAAGAAAACACTAAAAAGAAAAGGAGACTTTGGGTCCCCTCTTCCTCCAAGGGAGGGCTCTTGGACCCCCAAATATTGAGCTCTTCTTACAAATGAGGAACTAGGATGAAATGGTGAAGAGAATCCAAAGCACATTCATTCTAGAGGTGATATGAATGGCTAAGTGCAATGGTGCTAGCATACTCTTGATGAGGAAAGGGGATCCTCCAAGAGAATATCAACAGCATAACAATACAATTGAATTCCTTGAAAATGTAGTGCACCCATGGCTTCCTTTTATAGCATAACTTTGAGTCATTATTCAATGAGCTTTTAGTGTGAACAAGGGGCCATTTAGGGCACCCTTAGGTCTTTGACCAGCCACCCAACTGGATTCAACCGAGATTTGAGTGTCAAATCGACTTGGAAGCTAAACCAGAAGTGGGTGGGAGGCCAACCAATATCATAAATGCGTCGTTTTGAGGGATGCGTGGTTTTTTGCGTCCACAGTCGCGCATCGTGCGCATGTGTGATTTTCCCTGTGTTTCTAAATGCGCATGTGTGCGCGCTCCCTATGTAGTCTTAGCGCATGCTAATTTTATTGTTGATTGTATAGTTTTGGGCCTTTTGGAAATACATTTTTGGTTCATGGGTGAACTAATATGTGTCTTGAAGATGCTAGATTCATGTAACCATTTGAGAATGAAATTCTAGTGATAACATATGCCCCCTTATGGATGAGGTTAGGAGCATACGTATAGCTGAAATTCATCAATGTTTCTTCTACTGAGAGTACCTTTGTAAGAAAGAGAATTGTTGGGATTGTCAAGAGTGATCCATTGGAAGGAGAGGGGAACCTGTAAGATCCAACCTTTTCCCAAGGTGTGGATAAAGAAAATTGTGTACAAACGAGGCGGGCATGCCCCATGCTCGTGTCGGGTAACTCAAAAAATGTGTGATACAGTAACTGAAGTTGTGTGTTGGTGTAGATGATTACAGTGCCCTTGGGGGTGGTTTGATAATGGCTATGGACAATTCTAATGGTGAACAAAACTATGAAAAAGGATAAGGACACCTATGAGAAGTGTCGATAACGTGCAAACATTGATAGTCTATCAATTTCCAGAGGTCTTTGGCAAAGATAAAACAACTGCAATAGTCGCAAAGTAAGACCCACCGTAACATGAAATAGTTGGTGAAGTCGAATGTTAGAGGGGTCAACGACAGCAGATAAGAATGGTTTTTTTCCCTGTGCCATCCGAGACTCCTCATTGTAACGGTAATGAGAGTCAAGATATTGTCACCCTTCTGGAAACTGTGTTGATGTCGACAGAAAGGGAGACGCGACTCCAAGAAGCAGAGGGCTTTGTGAAATCCACTGGATGAGAGCAGGAACTGATGAGGTACATGAACGAAGTCAATATGTGGTAAGACTCAAGACTTCCCTTGGTTGGGGAGATGTGTAAAGTGGCAGCAACCGTAAAACTGGCTCTAGTGTCAAGGGGACAACTAGACGAGGGTAAGTTGTGCCAGAGGTGTGACAAAAATGGACAAACACAGAGATCAAAAAGGTGTATATACTATACGATACTCGGGTTTGATGGATAATGTCATTGATGAGAGGAAGTGAGAAAATTCCCCAACCAAGGGTGACAAGGGTTTCTTTCCCAGGGAAAGGAAGGTCATTAAAGGCGACAACAAAAAGCTATGAAAATGCAAAAAAAGGGTTTGTACAATTACCAAAAAAATACAAAAAAATAATTTGGGATAACTATGCAAATACAGAAATGGGTGCCCCAATGTAAGATGGCTTGGCCTGAGGAGGGTGCAAGCTGCCTGAAAAACAAGTGGAGGGTGGGGGCCCCATAGGCGGGTTTTCGTATTAGGGAAATGTATGGAGGACAATATGCAGACTGACAAACTGACAATGCGTGAAATGGATGGTTAATGATGCTGTGGAGGTGCAGTCAAAATGAGAACCATGATGAAGGAATATAGGAGTCCATTGGGTAGGTTAGCAAGATGAGGAGAAGGGGGATGTGGCTAGTTCTCGACGATGCATAAGATTATCGGGACTCCCATCCCTAAAGGGTGAAAACAGCATGAGTGTCAAAGTGTTAGGGGGACTATAAATGGGACAACTCATGTGGGGGAGAGTGCTACCAGTTGTCAGTATCGTAATGCAGTGGAGGTGACAGTATTGTAGAGATGGATATAGGGATCCTAGAGGTAAAGATAGGAGGGTGTGACTGGGAGATGCATTTTGATATTCAGAGGGAATGACTACATGCCAGTGTCGATTAGATACCTAGAAGGATACCGATGATGTGGGATGACCAAGTACCTACACACATGAAAACTGAATACCCGAAGTGAACAATATCTGAAGATAAAGAAAAGTTAACAGTTATTCAATAAGAGGTGGATGTGAGAATGCGTACCTGAGTGTGAGTATGGTAAAAAAAATGTTCCCCGAGGGCTGGGAGTGAAAAGTGGCCCGAGGAATATGATTGTGTAGGTGAGGGGATTCTGGTCCCATGGTTGAAGACAGATCAAAAAATGGACGTTCGGAGCTCCTGGAATTGAGTCTGGAAGTTTGGCAAACGGACTATATATAGTTGTAGGGCCCACAATGCCACCTCATTTGTACCTGTTGTCTTAGTGAGAGGACGAGCAATTTGAGAGGAGATTTGGAGATTTCAGGTGATCGAGACAATCGTTCTAGGATCCATGAGTTTCAGGTTAGCTATCGTATCCTCCTGCATAGGAATTAGGGGTTTATTTTTGGGCAGGGTTGTACGGGGGGCGTACAGGGGGGTTTTAGTGAGTGTGGGCCCACTAGTGTGTGGGCGATCAAGGGATGTCCGTGCATGAGTGTGCGGTTCTATTTTGGAAATTCGTGCAAGGGGGGGCATAGGGGAGGAGAACAGGCATGCATGGAGTGTGCACCTGTGTGAGTCACAGCTGTGCATGCGTGCGCAGTTGTGTTCCTGACAGGTGCACATGCGTGCGCAACTGTGTGACCAACAATCACGCCCTAAGGCACGACTGTTTATGTGACAGGGCGCATGTGTGCACCCATGTGTCACGGACATGCGTGCACGAGTGTGAGACTATGGGATAAATAAGCGCACATATGTGCGTGCCTCTGGGGAAAAACAAACGCGCCTTGGGGGAAAAGCTGAAAAGTGTAAAAAAAAAAAAAAAAAAAATTTGGGGGAGATTTTGTAGATGTTTTTATGGTTGATGTGTACTGATCGAGTACTGTCTATGTGGATGCAGGTGACCAATATGGACGATGTTGGTTCACTGGAGGGAGAGGGATTGGTCACGCCTGAGGGAGGCAGTGACTAATGAGGAGTCGATGGTCTGTGAGACTTTGGCAGCTTATGGGTTGTAGAAGTTCTTTGAGTGCCCCCTGATACAGGCCCGGGAGTTTTTACTGCAATTCCTCATTAGGATGTGGGATCCGGATCGACATTGCTTCATGGTGTGAGGTGAGGATCTCGGAATATGTGTAAATGTAATGGAATCAAAATGTCGAAATAAGAGTCTAACTTGCAGGTATTTGCAAAAGAGGCAAGGATTGTGGACACGGTATACATTGTTGAGCTGGAGGACGACCAGTTGGGAATCTAGTAAGATGCTAAGGTGACGAATGTGATGATGACTAGCCTCGGTCAGGAGACCAATGACGGTGGTGTATTCATCTTGGTTGTTGGTTGTTGAGCCCAGACATATACCGCTAGAGTGGAGCAGTTTGTGTGAGGGGGAATAGAGATCCCAAGCGACCGAAGCGAGATTTTGTGTCCAACAGTTGGCTCTGTCTACGTAACTAATGTGGTAGGCCGATGGAGGAGGCATCTGTCAATAACACAAATGGTAATTTAGACACAAGGTGTGAAAAAGAAGATTAAAAACTCTAAGAAAAGCATACGAAAGGAAAAATCCTAGTGTAGAATGGCTACGTTTAGGCGTAAAATTTCTTTAAGTATAACCCATTGACAGGTTCTTTGAGAGGGTGGCCTTCGGAGGAGGCCAGAATGTATGCACCTTTAGTGAGGCAGTGTTGAATGATGTAAGGTCCATGCCATAATGACTCAAATTTTCCATGGCCGAGGATATCGTGGGTGATATCATAAGCAAGGACGAGGTCACCTTCATTGAATGAGAGAAGGTTGACATGGCGATCAAAGGTGGCTTTTGACCATTTTTTAGCTGCCTCATTGTTTTGTAATGAAGATCAACGATCGTCATCCAGTGACTCTAAGTTCAGCAATCACTGCTCCATTGGAGCAGTGTCGGGTAATAGCTCAATAGCGGTGTGTAAGGTAGGAATTTCACATTCAATGGGGAGAGTAGCTTCGACGCCATGGACTAGATGAAATGGTGTGAAACCAATGGCAGTTTTAACTGTTGTGCAATAATCCCACAATGCAGGAAACAACATATGATTCCAATTGGTTTTATGTTTGTTAACCGTGCATTGAAACATGGTTTTGAGGACCTTGTTGACTGCCTCTACCTGTCCGTTGGAATGAGGATAGTATGGGGAGGCGAACTCATGGGAGAAACCTAACTTGGATGAGAGTTCAACGAAAATATCATTCTCAAATTGTTTCCCGTGATCGGAGACTAATTGGAGTGGTACTCCAAAGCGAGAGATGACGTGGTTAAAGAAAAAATGTGTTTCAGTGTCAGCGGTGTTGTTGAAGGTGGGCATAGATTCGGACCACTTGGTGAAGTAATCTACTGCAATGACGATGTATTTTTTTCCATTGTTGGATGGAGGGTTGCAAGTCATGAAGTCAATACCCCATTTGCAAAATGGGCCTGCGGTAATGACCGGGTGTAGAAGAGCAGGCGGTGCTCGTGCTTTTTTGGCGTAAAGCTAATAGTTGTTACATCACTTCATAGCAATGATGCAATCGTGAAACAATGTAGGCCAAAAAGAACCAGCGCGAATGATTTTTTGAGCGGTGGACATTACTTAGAGGTGGCCCCCGCAAGAGTCACTATGGCAATTTCTCAAGACTCGATCAGCCTCATCGATAATCAAACATCAGAGGAGTACAGTGTCGAACCCACGCCAATATAAGATATCACCGATAAGTAGATAGTGAGGGGCCTGGTGACGAATGCATCGACGATCATCTCGGGAAAGGTGGTTTCCGAATTTTTATGTTCAGAGGTAGACGAGAAGATCGTCGTACCATGGGTCATTTGAGGGGATGTAGAAGAGATGTTCATCAGGGAAGTATGTATTGATGGACGTACTAGTAGTATAGGAGGGAAATGTCATAATGAGTTCGGCGAGGACGAGGGATTTCTTGTTCTTGGGTGTTGAAAATTCGAGGTCGTACTCCTAAAGGATGACGATCCATCGGGCAAATTTTCCATTGATTTGTCGACAGATGAGCAAGTAGTGCATTGGGTTGGAATCTGTTACGACTTTGGTAGTTCGAAGCAAGATATAATGGCGCAATTTTAGGACTGCAAGGACAACTGCAAGAGCCAGGTTTTCTTTGTGGTTGTATTTCAAGGGTATCCCTGAAATATTTTTACTAACGTAGTAAATGGCATGCTCACGATTATCATCCCCTAGTTGGACGAGAACTCCTGCTACTAAGACGGTTGAGGCCGAAATATAGAGGATGTAGTCGTGATTATAGTCGGTTGGAATAATCAACGAGGTGTTGGAGAGGACTGTTTTGAGATCATCAAAAGCGTTTTGTGCATGTTCGTCCCATTGGAATGGGATATCATGACGTAAGAGGTGAAGGAAACCATGTGCCCAAATGGCGTAATCGAGGACAAAGTAGCGTAAAAAGTTAGCTTTTCCTTGTAGGCTCTGTAGTTGGTGTAAAGTCCATAGTGGGGGAATTTTCATGAGGGGGTCAACTGTAATTCCACATTGGGAAATGATAAACCCAAGGAGGTGGCCAGCAGTGACGCAGAACATCCACTTGAGAGGATTCAAGTAGATGTTGTACTAATGACACCGTTGGAAGATGATTCCTAAATCATTAAGATGTTGGGTGCATTTTTTGGAGCGAGCGGTGAGATCGTCCAAGTAGGTGAGAAATATTTGAGCGAGATCATGAAAAATGTATGTCATGGCGCGTTGGAAAGTGGCTCCTACATTCTTGAGGCTGAAAAGAATGACACGATAATCAAAAGTTCCCCAGAGGGTAGTGAATGCGGTTTTGTATTGATCAGCTGGGTGAATTTGAATTTGGTTGTAGCCAGAGAAACCGTCCATGAAGTATAGAGCCTCATGACCGGCACAATCATCGATAATTTGGTCGATAAAGGGCGTTGGAAAGTTGTCTTTGGGACAGGCGTGGTTGAGATCGTGGAAGTCCATATAGATGCAGATAGTGCCCTATTTTTTTTTGACAGGGACAGGGTTGGAGACCCGTGACATATATGCAATGGGGTGGATGAACCCTGCAGCACGTAATTTGTCAATTTCAGCCTTGATGGTCACTGCTTTGGATGGGTGTAACGGATGTTGTTTTTGACAGACAGGTGTGATATCAACCCAGGTGTCGATACGATGTTCGACAATAGAGGGATCAAGACCGAGCATCTCTATGTAAGACCAGGCAAATATGTCCCAGTATTCCTAGAAGAGATGTTTGTAGGCGGTGATTTTTTCAGGAGGGAATGTGGCGCCAATGGTAATTTCCTCTATGACTCCAGAGTTGATGGAAATATCAATTTTGATGGTGGGGGAAATATTAGCCATGTTTCCTTCTTCAAAAGCGTCGGGGGAAGGGATAGGGTTATTGAACCAATCTATAGGTCATGTTGGGATAAAATCCTTGGTTTTGACTGCATACATGAGATTTTGATTAGGAGGCCCAATGGCTTCCTGTGAAGGAAAAAGCACTCTGTGGTGGAGCGCGTCCCATGGGCAATCGGGTTTAGTTAACTCCTCAAGGATGTCTTCGTCGTAGTGAAACTGTCGAGAATATAGGGGATCAAAAGGAGTGACTGTGGTGACTGTCATCGTGGGGTTGTTGTCTGGTGGTGACAATGTAGAGGGGGTATCATAAGGAGGTTGTGATGGTTCGCTTGACATAAACCAAATATAGAGATATTGTGGGTTGAAAATGGTAGTCAGGTGTAGAATTTCCGTGGGGAAATGAATTGGAGAATTGGGGGGATTTGGGGGTAATTCCTCATATAAATCATCTAGGAACCATGGGGGAGTAGAGAGTGCCTCAGGTTCTAGTGAAAAGATATGAACCATATCAAGTGATGGGGTAAGGGTACTTACTGGTTCTATTGGAGGAAGGAATGTATGATTTTGAATAAGGGCCAATTGGTGACACCTGTATTCAATGATCATAGGACGTTGATATGAGAAATGGTTAAGTGATTCACATAGAGAGCAAGGACATCGCATATGTTCATTGACTGAGGTTGTGACATAATGGATGTTGGTGACATGTGTTGGGGTGGGTTCTTGTTGAAAGATCTGGCGTACGACTGTTAGTGTCCACTGGGACTGAGGTAACACTGGACAATGGTGTGTGTAATGGCCATATTTTGAACAGATGGCGCATGCGAATTTGGTTCACAGTCCTTTGCTACTTGTGTTCTGGGAGATAATGGAAGTACTAGAGGAAGCGACAAGCGGTGTTGGTGCTCGAGGAAGTTGAATGAGAATGGGGGGTAAAAGAAAGGGATTTGGGTAATGGCTTAGGGAACTGTTTCCAAAACTGGGATATGGCCCTGGGGGAGGGGAAGATCAGGAACGAGTAGAGTTGAAAAAGTTCCAAGAGATTCCTAAGGGAGGTATCATGTGACTAATGGGATGTCAGGGGAAAAAGAGGCCTAGGTGGGAGGGAGAATATCTTCAGTTGTCGTTCCTTTGGTGGAAATGACACATACTTGTGTTGAGGGATGGATGAGTGGTGGTGCTTTGTGGTATGTCCCTAACAAGGATGGGTCCTTAAAAATTCTGGGGCCCATCTCGATGAGTGGATAGGCGTCGGGATTAGTGTGGAAAAACGGGAGGATATTGTCGATGTTGGATGAAGGGTTAGGCTCATAATGTGATACCTGATCAATGGTAATGATCTTTCCGTTATGGGGAAACATCATGGTTCGGAACACGGAAGAGGTGACTGACTTCATCACATACATGTAGCTATGACCAAACAAAATATTATATTCGAGTGGGGCATCGATAACCTCAAAGTCTATAAGGATGGTTTTTCCCCCAAGTTCGACGAGGACAATTTGGAAGAGACCCTCGGGAGACAAGGGTCGTCCATCATAAGCTCTCAAAGTAATAGTGGATGGTATTATCTCTGGAGAGCCAATTTTATGTCAAACAGTTTTGGACATGATGCATGTGGATTCACCTTCATCAATGATGCAGTGGTGAACGGTGATGTTTTGTATTTTAACCAGTATTTGAAAAGCGACAAGAACGGGGACACAGGGTTCTCCACTGTCGAGATCAAATGTGATGAGTTGAGTATCGACAGGGTCACATTCCCCTAGAGCGGAAAGTAATGACTTCCGTTGAGTAGGACAGGTTTGAAGAACTTCTAAGACTGACATGGTAGCAGGGGATTGGGCCAAGTCGTCGACCAGACTATAATTGTGGGTCTCCATAGCTTGAGGGTTATGGACATTCCCTCGCAATGGGATGTGAGGGATCCAAAGAGGTGTCTCAGTATTAGGGTGCAGAATCATCAAGGGTGGGCTAGTCGTGACTGGGGTGGCCTCCAAGGTAGTGGGATTTGGGTCAGAGGGTGCGATGTATTGATGATTGCATGTTTGTAGAAGGACCTCTTCTTCACTAGTGAGGAGGATAGTTCGATCTGCCGAAGTTCCTAGGTTGTGATATGGTCCTACCTATGGTGGAGCAGGGTGCATATATTGTTGGGTGTTTATCACCCCTTGATGTGGTATGGGGTTTTACAGTATGGTCGGGGATGGGTGCTGCACAAATTGTTGTGGGGCCTGTTGGGGGGTAGGCGGGGTTGGAAAATGTGGTCCATTACTGGATTCTTTCATCCGTTTGAAGTCTGTGATTTGGGGGAAATGGTGAGTATAATGGCCATACTCACCACAAAGGGCACAAGGGAAGTTTGTCTTAATATTGTTGTTGTTCTTTCCTTGGTGTTTGTTGTTATTTCCCCCTTGAGAGTTTTGGTTCCCCTCATTCTGGTTTCTCCCTGTAGGTTGGTTCTGGTTTCCTCTTGGTCCGCGATTATTTTTGTTTCAATTTTTCCCTTTCTTTATGGCATTGTTCGGCTGATGGGATGGATTAGTCGTGTTCAGTTATTCAAAATTTTGCTATTTCTAAATGGGAGATGGTTGAATAAAGTTAACCCCGGCATATGTTTGTCCTTGTGGTGAAGGAATAGGTTGGGGGGGATCAGGAAATGGAAAGTATGGATTATGTTGTGGTAACGATCCGCAGGATGCATAGGAAGGCATGGTGGTTTCACTAGTGTAAGAAAGGGTGGAGGGGGTACCAGAATTAGGTTGAGCTACAGGGCATGATGGCGGTGGTCCGCTGGTGGGTGGAGGGAAGGTCAAGGGGTATGGTTGTGGATAAGGGGGGGGATTATAATAAGGAGGTCCACCGTATGCAGGTGGATATTGAGGGGTTCCATACATTGGTGGTTGTTGGGGATGTGAATTGTGGTGTGTAGTGGTACCAATCAATCCATCCGCTGAGTGAGACATCCCAGGTTTGTCCTGGCCGAATGGCACATGTCTCAGGGCATCACGTAGTACTATATACAAGTACCTTGACTGTGAGTGAATGAGTTTGAACTGTTGGGCCTTGCTAATGGCTTCTTCTTCAAACTGGGGGAAGGTCGTGGCCACATCTTTGGCAAGGAGGGAAACAAGTGATTTGAGGAACCAATTGAGACATTTTTGTGGAGTAGCTTTAGCTTTGCAGAGACTACATTGTCGACGCCATTCGTGAATGTGGTCAGCGATGTGCATGGCAGAGGTTTGTTTAAATTCAGAGAGTAGTTCGAGGCCATTTTCATGACGAATTGGTAGTTGAAAGAAGGTCAAGAATGATTTGGCTAAGGATTCAAAGGTCATGTGGGACCCGGATTTTTCTTCTACATACCACTTAGTTGATGGGCTAGTGAGTGTACGTTGAAATAACCTCAATCAGATGGAATCGTCTGTGATGTTGTTTGAAGAGCACCATAAGTGAAAGGTCATGATATGGTTGGTGGGATCATCTCCCGGTTTTCCTTCAAACTTGGGGATGTCTGAAGGCAGTTTGGTAGGCATTGTTGGCCATGTGGGATTGTGTAATATAGGATCATCGGTGAGTTTAGTCAGATCCGGTATGTTGAGGGAAGCCAAGTATGGCATCTGAGGTGCTGGCGGAATATTAGCTCCATCCATAGTGTGGGTGTTTTGCATACCTGAGCCTTGAGGGGGACTAGGTGGGTTCATACTTCCCCCTTGAGAAGAAGTTGGCCCCCTACTTCCATGGAAAGGAGAGTGTGGGGGTGTTTGATCTTGGGAAGTGGACCAAAGCAGAGTGGAACCAAGAAAAATTGATCCCAAGATAGTAGCACTCACAGGGGTGTGGGGAAGTATGGTCGATGATTTGGCAAGCCTAGGAACTCCCCCTAGAATGGGAGGGAGATTTAGCAGGCGTCAGGAATGATGGGGGTTCTGTGGGTCCCCTATGATGTCTGAATAGCAAGGTGGATGTGTACAAATGGTGACGAGAGCAATTAATGAACAAGAGACTTTGTATAATTTAGACCTTCACAATATATCTCACAATTGTATGTAATCACAAGAACAACATACAGAAATCAAAAGAAGCATACATGTGGGTAGGTGGATTTTGTCCACGTGGGGGAACAAAGAAACAAATGCTCGTGTCCTAAAAGACATAATGTCCTTCCTCTCAAATAACACTGGACCTTCCAATAGCACTCAACAGTGGGGTCTGAAGCCACCAGAAGAGGAACTAGTGAAGGATGAAGTAATCAGTTATAATGAGGGGTAGAGAGTGCATATCCCAAAAGAGCTGGCGATATTTCCCAATAGCCACACAAAACCCAATCAAGGTGCAATTGCAGCCCACAATTGCCACCTGGGTATATGTCCTAAAATTTGGTCACTAGGTACCTCGATCAAAGTGCGGCATTTACATTTTCGGCCTAGGAAATGGGTCACGGGCTAGATCCTGTCCAAGAGGTGGGTTCCTCAAGGGGGGATGCACAGAACAACCGAACCTCGACCTTCAACCCTTCATGGGTATCTCCCTTCCTTATGGTGTTAGGAACACTTGACTTGGAGGATTTAAAGTTCCCTATTTGACAACTTCTATTGTTTGAAGATGTGAGAACCAGATAACGGGGAGTTATTTGGATGCCTATCCCTGAAATCCTACCTAGACTAAAAAATTTATTTTGGCACCTCCTGTGGAGGAAAACTTAGTGATTTTTTAGAAAAAATTTAGATGTGGTTGTTTGAGAGATTGGGGGTGTGAGCCAATCTCTTTGAAATTAAGTGGGAGTGGATAGTTTCATCAAGAAAAGAGTGGGGTGTTTCGGAATCCCTTTGAAGGAAACTTACTTCAACCTCCATGTTTCGAGATGAAAACTATGTGAGTGAGTAGTGACTTTTGTGTGCAAACAAGTGAAAGTGTGACAATATTTTTAATAAATTAGGTGTCACCTTGTTGCATGTGGACTTCGCTTGGTCCTTACAAGTCTTGATTACCTAATTAACTAAATGGCATTGGTACAACCTTGCGGAATTTTAAAGTCCCTAGGAAACTAGCATGCGGACATGTGGATCCTTACTATTCATTTAACTCCCTAATGTGATTTAATCTAATAAAGATTTGAAACTATCCTAGATTGTGGACATGTGGGCATGTATGGGCCCGTTACAAAACCTTAAAACTTCCCTAGTGATTTAATCTAGGAAATTAAATTTCAACACTATCATATCTTTGTAGCATGTGGGCATGTATGGGCCCGTTACAATCTTAAGATGTGTTTGAAAAATAAACTATGAGGAGTCCCGAGGGCGCTATTGTCCTCTCCTAAAGATTTTTTCTTTTTAAAGGGAGATGAAATTTTCCTTCAACCTCTTTTTGATTCTCAAGATCGCTTTGGGGCGCGAGAGAAGAGCATACTCAATGATTGATATCCAATTTCTGGTCCCAATGCAAGTTTTATATGTGATGTAGAATGATTCCAATGTAAACTTTAATCAAAGCAAGCCATCCATGTGGCAACATGAAAGCAAAAGAGGAAAAAATAATGATTTTTAACCCCCTAAGTGCCTATGTGTTTGACTAATCCCTTTATATGGAGAGGGCATGTAAGTGTGGTGCAAATTACAACATGCATAAAATCAATTTTAAGAAGGCTATGGGCCCTCCACAGATCACAAAAAACCTTACAATGTGTAATTTTCTGAGCAGATGCACGGGTCTCAGAGTAGAAAGAGGCGTTGTGAGCACCAATGCGCGAATTCAAAATGCTTTATGGGCGCAGGTGTATAGAGGGTGCTGAGAAATACTAGGGGTTTGGCACACGTGCGCACGATGCACGAATGTGGGCCACTAAACTTGCGCACGTCTATCACACAACCGTGAAGAAAAATCCAGATGAAATTCTCTCAACTTAGCTTTGAATTCAGGTTTCTGCAGGTTGACTTGGACCGGTTATGGTTCTTGCAAGTTAAATAAACAAAAGGAAGAGATAAAATTACCCAAATGGGGGAGGAAATTGATACCTTTCCCCAGTTGAGTCCTCAATCTGTTGCACCTCTTTTGTCCCCTAAATGGGAAAAATAGAGATGCTTACAAGCCCAGTTGGGTAGCTAGGAAAGACAGCAGTAAAGGAAAGGGTTAGAAAGATAAAGCATAAAAGATAAACAAAGAATTAAACTAAGAATGATAAAAACAATTAAACTATGGTTCATAAGAACATAAGAACAAGGAACAAACAAGACTCATGCCACCAATGGAAAGGATTGTATTAGTGGAAAGAAAACATCGAAAAGAAAGGGAGACTTTGGGTCCCCTCTTCCTCCAAGGGAGGGCTCTTGGACCCCCAAATATTGAGCTCTTCTTACAAATGAGGAACTAGAATGAAATGGTGAAGAGAATCCAAAGCACATTCATTCTAGAGGTGATATGAATGGCTAAGTGCAATGGTGCTAGCATACTCTTGATGAGGAAAGGGGATCCTCCAAGAGAATATCAACAGCATAACAATACAAATGAATTCCTTGAAAATGTAGTGCACCCATGGCTTCCTTTTATAGCATAACTTTGATTCATTATTCAACCAGCTTTTAGTGTGAACAAGGGGCCATTTAGGGCACCCTTAGGTCTTTGACCAGCCACCCAGTTGGATTCAACCAAGATTTGAGTGTCAAATCGACTTGGAAGCTGAACCAGAAGTAGGCGGGAGGCCAACCAATATCATAAATGCATCATTTTGAGGGATGCGCGGTTTTTTGCGTCCACAGTCACGCATCGTGAGCATGTGCGCTTTTTCCTGCGTTTCCGAATGTGCATGTGTGCATGCTCCCTGTGTAGTCTTAGTGCATGCTGATTTTATTGTTGATTGTATAGTTTCGGGCATTTTGGAAATGCATTTTTGGTCCATTGGTAAACTAATATGTGTCTTGAATATGTTGGATTCATGTAACCATTTGCGGACAAAATTCTAGTGATAACAGTCGTGTTGTGACTTAGCTTTAGGTTTTTGTCTTTATGGGTGTCCATACCCATTTTTATTTGTTGTTGTTGTTGTCACCCGTACCTGACTGTAGCTTATTCGAGGACTAGTTGAAGATGCAGGTTGCCAGGCCTGTGAGCAACTCTCCCAGGTGAGAGAGTTTGATAGGAAGTGAGTTCTCCTGGAAGGGAGTCCCGTAACAGCTACAGTATTCTGAGACTTCTGGTCCAACCTGTTGTTGAAGCCCAAGGTAAGGGAGGTGTACTAGCCGATGGACTTGTATTAGTGAAGGTGTGTGGGGAATGAGAGTCTATGGGTTGTGGGTGTAAGTGGCTCCTGGGATAAAATATCCTTCATGTTTCTTTGTGCAACTTCCTTGTTGTCCTTGCCAAGCCTAGAATTCCCTTGCCTGGTGGATTTTAGTCCCAGCTCAAGGGTTGACCTACTTCTGAGAGTGATGAGCAACGCGGTCTAAGGCTGGGATGTCCTTGGAAGATCTGCACGCAGTTGGTGGATTTACTCCAGATAAAGATAACTTTCATTGTTGTGCTTGATTATGTATTTTATTCATGTTTTTTTATGCTTGTATTTTTTCATGTATTATGTTGCATGTATGAATTGTTGTTAATTCTATTTAAGTCTATATGATGGAAGTAACTCTATGTTTAAATGTGTTAAATTTCATTAAAATGCATATATATTATATAAGATGTAAATTTCGTGTGGTAGCATTATGTGGTCTCTGGAGGGTCGGGGATGTTACAGGTTTACATCATTAACGGTCATAGGGGTGACGAAAATAATGTGTAACAACGGCAAGTGAGAAGAGATATCTGGCATACCATGAGAAAAATGTTTAGAGACCCAAGGCATTGAATGAGTACCATAATTTTCCATACCATTATGAAAAGTGGATGGATTCGTCCCCATGAAATGAGTGAATGGCATGGGGGAGGTAGCAGTAAATGAGGGAGTCAAAGGAACTCCACTATACATGATAATGAAAACTCAAGGTGCAATATAAGATCCTAAGGTCAACTAATCATCAAAGATCACACCAAAATAAAATAAACAAAAGGCCAATATGCACACAAACAGGATAAAGTGGTTGAAAGGGACCTCCCTCTCTAAAGTAGGTATGCCTCACCCAAGAGGGGTCTGAGACTTCATTGTTAAACATTGGAGGAAACATAATCATTTATAAGGGCCCTCATGGGCTTAACAACCAGTCGGTCAGATCCCCCCGGAGAAATAATCCTCCATAAAGGTTATGTGTTGTATGATTCTTATCTTACCCAGGGTATCTACAGAATAACCCCTGCAAGTAACCTATGTGGCACCTAAGACAAGCAACTAAGCAAACACGGTATAACTGATGCACAGGAGAATAGTCGTAAGTCAGGTCCACCATATGGGCAGGGTAGTAAAGCTCGAAACCTTGAAAGCACTGCCTCTCATGGAGGTAAGGGAACTAACAAGATCCCCAGAAATATCTTTAATGCTAAGAAGGTATTGGGTGGATATCCCTTCAACCGACCTCGTGCGACCTTGTGATTAACTCCGGTGTAAGAGAAGCCTCCTGATCTTACCGATTATACAATGGATTTCTCCACTCCCTTAGTCAGAAACATATGTTGATTTAATAGCCTTGGAGAATTTTACTCACAAAATCCTATTCCAAGGCACTAAATCCTAAGCTAGTTTGTGCACCCTAAAAAATAAAATCGTTACTAATCAATTTTGAATTATAGCGTTAATTTTAATGGCCATGCTTACTCAAAAATGTGTGGTCATGAAACTAGTGATGTTATGACTCAGCAAGTAAAGTAAATGAATATGAAAACAATGCAAAGTCCTAACTTAAATTTCCAATGAATGATATGCTTCTTAACAACAATGCAATTTTAAATTCGATTCTGCAATTCTAAATAAAAATGCAATATTTCTTTACATGCTCTAAGATAAATGACAAAGACTCAAAATATCAAAATGTCAATCAATGTAAAATGCCTAATATTTTTGTATTTTCAATATAAGAAAAATGAAAATGCATGGACTGACAATAGCTTGATATATAAATACTCTACTGTGTATAGACAGAGACAACCCAAGTAGGATATCAAGGAGCAAAAACACCCAGCCCAAGGTGCAAGGACAATCAAAATGAAAATATGATGAGAAAGACACCGCCTAGAAATTCGACCAAAGACAAGTTTCATGTCATCCCACAGACACTTAACAGTCACTACAGAGACCTAATAACACTCAACAATCATCAAAACCTACCCAGCAACCACCAAACCCAGAAATCAAGCAACAAAGGTTGATGTATGCAATTGTTCAAGGGAAAAGCGTGTATGTACACATCTTGCAGAAGGACAACACGCGTATATACGCGAGAAAAAACTCACGTATATGTGTCAAAACACAACTAGGCTAAGGAGAAGGTTGAAAGACTCAAACCTAGAGTGAACAAAGGTTGTCAAGCAATCATACGACAAGAAACTCAATACGAATGAGATAAATCTAAGGGGAAAAACACTCCAAACCCCAAAAAAGAAGATTCAATTCCCAGATATGGTCACCAATTCTGTTACGAGGAAAATATCTCTATGGCTAGGGGCAAACCACAACAGACGAATTAAATGACTGCATAAATCAACTCTATTCTCAAGTACTCTATATAAGAAAATATGCTATCAAGACAAGATAAAATTCCTAGCTCGTCCAGACGTTCGATGAATTCCACCATTGAGCACTTGACCCAAAGTAATATACTTGTAACTAGTCCTCAAAAACCAAGCAAAGAAAGCATATCGTGATAATATATGATGTTAGCACATTCAATAGCATAATCCATTAACATTCATAACAAATACGCCCATGGAATAATAACTCAAATATTAGAAAGGTAACAATTGGACGAGAAAAGAGTATTTCTATTAAGATATAATCAGCAGAAGTGAATAAGTTATAGACTTTCGTGTCGGCACAGTTTGGAACCGAGAAACTAAGTTCCTTCCAGTTGGGCCTCCACCAAAGGCAAGCTCATAGAAGAGAGACAATGAAGTTCTCAATCAATAAGGGAAGAGATGGGGGGTTGAACATTATGTTCAGACTTAAAGGATAAAGGGATGCAGACTCAATGTGAAGTGAATAATTCCTCGAGAGTAACTTTTCTCTCAAAGTTGAATTATTTCTCCTATTTTCCATAGCTCGGATTTGGCCCATTTATAGCCTTCAATTGGAACTGAAGGTCGAGTCGAAATTTTTCTAGTATATGGAAGGCCAAGGATCATTGATCTCCTATAATGACATGGAAACCCGACACCATTTTTCAATTTTTGGTCACATTTCTCGATGTACGCAGGTTGTAGTGGTGCAACCTGCATATATGCATGGTGTATAGTAGGCAAGGTGAGTATATGTGGAAAAATTGTATTTTTGGCTCTTGGATTTGCAAAAAGGGATGATAAGTCTACATAGGGAAATGGAAAAAGGCCTTTTGTACAAGATTACATGGGGTGAGGAAAATCTTGCTATAACAGAAGGTCTACACGCAGTTGGTGTACTTCAATTAAAATATAAGTACCAATTCTATGTTCATTGTATGTTGTGTATTTCTACATGTGTTATAATTGATGAGTAGTGTATATATGTGTGTGTGTGTGTGTGTGTGTGTGTGTGTGTGTGTTAATTTTGCTTCCGCATGAACAGGTGTATGAGCATAGTGTTGATGTATGTTTATATATATATATATCAGATGTTATCTCTATTTATTTCATGTTAAGTTTATATGTGAATATTTCCGCAAAAGATGTTTACTCAGTGATGATGTCGGCCTGGGTGGTCGTTGGTGTTACAATATGGTATCAGAGCATTATTTTGAATAGCATGGCCTGGCTTAGGTGTTCAGGGGTGTTACAAATCCTATCAGAAAGGCACTATCATTTGGAAATCCCTCATAAATTCTTTCTTTCTCATTGGAGATTGGTTCATTTGGAAAGTTGGTAATGGATCAAACATTATAATCGGGAAAGACCCTTGGGTAGGATTCTCTAAAAAACACTTGTTTCTAGAGACCCTCATCCACTCCCTCAACCAAAGGGGACATTTCTTCGTAAGTCAAGTAGGACACATAGACTATGTCACTAGAACTACAAGATGGATATATGGAGAGGAATTGAGCTTGGAGGACTAAATTATCCCTATTTGGATTGAATATACCCACACCTTAAATAGCTCTCTTTCTCGTCTCTCTGACTGGGAATACCAACTAATCTAGTCTTTCAGTACTGGAGGGAAATATTCCCCGAAACTCGAATACATGGCCTTGTTTCAAGATGCAAACTTGGATCCTCCCCCATGGTGGGGAAAATCTCTCTGGAAGTTAAACTACCCACCTAAATTGAAACTGTTTATGTGGCTTCTCCTTCAGAATATGGCTCCAACTTGGGAAAACCTTCATAAGCAAACATTCACAGGTCCGAGCATTTGTGCCCTTTTCAAATCATAATAAGTGAACAGTACCCACCTCTTCTTACACTACACATTTACAAAGATGGTGTGGATTGAAATATGTCGATCCCTGGGTCCTACACTAATTTGGAATGGGACACAATTCTCTGAGGCATTTCATAATTGGCTCGAAAATCAACACAATAAAAATTTCAAATCACTCCCCCTAATTTTCTATTGGGGAATTTGGATAGCACGTAACCATGTTATTTTTGAAGACAAACTTGGATATACATCCAACATTGCCATCTCCTGTCTCAAAATCTTCTTTGTTTTTCCCCAAAAAAGCACCATCTCCACCACGTCAAGAGTTACACAGCCACCAAAAATAAAATTAAAAGTCATCTCGTGGGCCTTCTTTGATGGGGGCTTCTCAATGCACTCCCTCCACAGGAGGTGTAGGGGGATTTTTACACTTTTTATATAACCACTCCTTTTCATTTTCTGTTGGACTGGGAAAAGCAACAAACAACTGCAGTGATATTATGGCCCTCTACCTTCTGCTACTTTTGGCCCTTGAAAAAAACATCAAGAAGATGAACATTTTTGGAGATTCTATGTTTGCAATAGAAGTCATGAAAGGCACACAGATCCTGAGATCTTACTCACTTCTTCTAGTACTTGAAGAAATAAAAAGATGCTCTGCAGATTTTGCTCACATCACTTACACATGTTTATAAAAATCATAACCAAGAAGCAGACCAGCTCTCCAAAGTTGGCCTAGACTTGGATAAAAGACCAAGTAAGTTCGGTTGGATCCTAGGAATTTATTCACAACCCTTGGTTCACTCTCTGAATAAATATGCACAAAATACCGCTTTTGTTTGTTTTGTTTGTTATGAACAATATGAACAACCATGTAGTTATGATGGATATATGAATTTTATTATATATATTATTTTGGAACACATTGAACAATGAAAGACATATCAACTATATTATAGATGACAGGAACTTTACCCCCACCTTTTTGGGAATATATGACCTTATCAACAATCTTATACTGCCTATTAGCTGGCTACAGTGGATGGAATGTCCATGGCATATACTCATGTAATTTTGTTTCTCATAAATAAAATTACGTATTTTTCTTTGAAAATAAAATAAAATAAACTAAATAAATTATAAACTTGTTAATATGATAAGTTAAGAAAAAGGTTCTAGCATATGAAGTATACTTAAAAAAAAAAAGTGTGTTATAAGATAATAGATTATTTTATGAAAAGATTTAAAAATAAATAAAAATATAATAAGTTAAAAAGAGAAGGTTTAGAATTCAATAAAGGTTTTTTATGCTTAAATTTTAAAATGAAAATTTTAAGAAGGTTATAAATCAATTTATAAGATATAACTAAATTGAATAAATTACAAGAACTAAGTAAATAATAAAATATTTAGAATAATAAATCGTAAATTTTTTACAACATTAACTCTAAAATGTTGTTGTAGCTAATTATATACGATGATAAATGCAACAAGGGAATTTATTACTCTAAAATGTTGTAGCTAATTATATACGATGATAAATGCAACAAGGGAATTTATTAAAAGAAGAAAGAAAATTTACTAAACGAGGAAAGAAAAAGAAAAGAAAAGAGAGATAACATAATAAAAAGAGAGAAAAATAAATAAATAGAAAATAGAAAATTATCTAGAATCAATTTGGTAAAAAGAGT
>SNQJ01S0104297.1:30331-54191 GCA_010110895.2 Picea sitchensis | reverse complement strand
GTCAAGTGATATACAAGGAGAAGTATTTCATAAGGAGTGTTTGGAAAATTGGGAAATAATATTTAATTACTTTATATTAAAGTATTAATATAAAATTAAAATACAAGAATAAAAGAGTCCATGATGGGCCTAGACACCATGTCTTTCACACTTACCAATGTTTCCAACACTCCCTCCACACTAGAATTGAGAGAAGGTCTTAAAGAGTTTTGTGTGGGTCTTATAAGTTAGTTGGATGCAAAAATTGACAAATTGAATGAAGGCTTAAGAGAAATACAAGAAGATTCTTTATATTTTAAAGAAAATTTGGGAAAATTTTTGGGAATATTGTCAGAGGAAGACTCTGAGGAAGAACAAGTGAAGATGAAGGAGACAAAGAAGAATATCAATATAGTGTGAGTTTCTCCATTGTTTATGATCCAATGAATTTAAATCCCACCACACTCTTGTACAATCAGAAGACCATGAAAAAACAAAAAATGTTCGCAATGTGCATACAATAATGAAAAAACAAATAGAATGGATGAGGAAATGATTAAGAAAATAAAAACAAATCGAATGGTTGAGAAAATAATTAAGAAAACACACTTGACACAAGAAAAGTTAGAGAAATATTCATTTTATGGAAAATTCATGGCATAAATGCATGATCCATTAATGGTTGCAAGAATAGAAAATTTGATATGCATAGAACCACATCATTCAAAATTTCAAGTAGTTGTCCATGTCAACAAAATGGCGAAGCCTAATAATCACATGTAGATAGATTTTTCCATTTTATTGAGAGAAAATTTTCATTGGGTAAATGATATCATAGTGTATGATCCATCTTTGTCTACATTGGAGATAAAAGCTATGAAGGCCCTCAACTGTGCTTTTCTCTATGGGATAAAGCATGGAAGATGGTCGGTGGACAAGCCCATGCTATTTTTCATGCCCGACTCCCAAATGTTCCAATGTATCAATTAACTGGAGGAAAATTGGACACGAGCAAAGTTGAACAAGATTATCATATTAAGCGAGAGTTTTAAACATTTTACTTAATGTTTTGGTATAAGGAAAAGTAAATCCATCATGAACAATGGGAAAATATTGCATGAAATGCCACTACCAGGCACAACTATTAAAATACCATGTGTTGGTATTCAACAGGATGAGTCAACCTCACCGAATGAACATTATTTTGTAAATTCATGTCTTTAGACAACATACATGACTTTACATTGATGGTGTAATTAATACAAATAACATTAAATGCACTATACAATATTTAACATAATACACAATAAGGTATATTACATAAGCCAATGAGGATGTTCAACGAAATCAATGGTTCAACTTTGGGAGGGTCAGAGGGTGGAGTAAGATCATATGCTTGGGATATCTCTTCAACAGGGGAAACATAAACATCCTCATTAAAAACATCCTCATAAATAGCCATAAAAAGATTCTATTATTTGCACTTGTGCCCCAAAAAATATTTATCATCACAATTATAGCAAAGGCCCTTGAGTTGTTGTTTAGCCATTTCTTCCCTAGTTAATTTCTAGATCTTCAGAGGAGTAGAATTGTGGGTCTAGGGAGAGGAATAAAGGATTATTTTTTGTTTTGGGTGGAGACAATTTGTTGTGCTTCTTTTATGCATTTAGTAGATTCCAACCAAGTTTGGGGGAAAGACACAAGGGAATGGGCACGCATTTCATCCTTTAGGCCACTAATAAAGTGTTCCCTGAAGAAGGCATCAAACATGCCCTCTGTTATGAAATCCAAGTGCTCAAAGGTGGTTATAAAGTCTTCCATTGTGCCATATTGTTTCAACTTGGTCAAACGACCTAAATGGTGGGTGTTTATGTCAAAGTGTTCATAAGGATCTGCAACAAACTGTGTCCAAGCAACATACCACTGACATGCATTTTTATGTCATTTCCACCATTTCCAACATTCAAGATCTAGATAGAGAACACCATAACAATTTTTTTCCAACCTATCAATAATGTCATGCAAGGAAAAATAATTCTCCATTTGAGTGACCCAACCTATGGGATATGAGCCATCAAATTTATTGATCTCAACTTTGGGAAGACAGGGGTCGGGATGAAAGGATTTCATATGAAAATCCATAATATGGAAGGAATCAACACCATCTAAGTGTGATGGTTGGTTATAGAAGGGAGGGCCCCAGGATCGGTTCAACAATTGGTTGGGAGTTGATTTGACGAAGTTAAATCCGCCCATGAATTTGTTATTGATGGAGTCAAATTCATTCCTGACTTGGTCCTAAAATATTTCAAATTTGGAATTGACGAAATCAATGTTAGAAGTGACTTTTTGGATGTTCTTCTTGTTCCATTTTGTTTTGGCTTACAATTCTTGGTTGTGAGTGGTGACCATTTGGGAAGTAGGGGTGATAGGGAGTCCCCTAGGTCTCCTTAAATAAGTTCTAGANAAAAAAAGGTTGATCTAGAACTTATTTAAGGAGACCTAGGGGACTCCCTATATACCTAGCAGTGAGTGGGAGCGATGACAATGTACATATTTTGTCTCGTGCAATACTACTCGAAGGGTACCAAAATGGGTTACAAAGGTTTCCAATAAGGTAAAACATTTGTTTCACGTAACCCTATGAAACCTTTTGTATTTTCTATGTGTAGTCTTCCTCGACCATAGTTTTACCCAATGAACGACAAATCTCTATGCTTCAAAGATACTAGTAGTACAAATGTCTACCCTGGAAAAAAATCCCACAATTTATGCATAGGAAAGTGCTCTTATACCACTTGTAAGGTACCAAATGTATTATAATAATCATAAGCATAAATATTATAGAAATACTAGTGGAACGACAAAATATAGAGAATAAAAACATCAACAATGATACATTTATTGATAGAAAACCAAGTTCACTTTCCTCTTCGAGGGGGGAACCTCTAGTAGAGTAGAGATCTATTGCAATAATTCTCAAGACAAAACTTTCCCACACCTTCTACTTCTATCTATATTAATTATATCTTCTAAAGAACATTCTAGAGGGAGATCTTTCTAGAAGTGGAATATTCTATTAAGTCTTCTTACATTATAATTTTTCACATTATTATATAGGCCTTATTTACTATTGTCGGCCTTTAGTACATAGAAAACATATTATTCTATCTACGTGAGGGGTTAGGGAGGTTCAGTCCATAACATATCACTTATAAGAACACCTTATATCCAACCTTGTAACTTCTATTGACTATATGTCCATTTGTATATCTCTTCTTTATGTCCTGTGCTTCTTTTAAGATTCCCTTAATCATATTAATTTGTTCTTCCATCTCTTGGATTAATTTTGGTCCAACTAGGATTCGATCCTATAGACTATCTCAACTAAGTGGTGTCCTAGATGGTCTACCATACAAAAGTTCAAATGGTGCCATCTTAATTGAGCTTTGATAACTATTATTATAGGCAAATTCGAAAAGAGGTAAAATTTATTTCCAGTGAGTGATTCTGTTGATCCATTACATACATGCACACCATGTCTTCTAATATCTAATTTATTTGTTTAGTTTGATTTTCTAAGATCACATAGAGCTCTTGGAAAAGAACAGATGTAGATCGAAAACAGTATCAACCTGGAAATAAAAGACAAAAAACATAAATAAAACTAAAATATTATCTCTGTAAAATTTAAAAAGGCATATTTAGGATATATACCTCTAGATATCTTTGAAATGGACATATCTCGGGAAAATGGAAACCTTTTTGAGTGAAACAAAAATCATTCATCACTAAAAAAATCACTCTGGAAGCAATGGATCAATCCTCTAATCCCATAAATGCATGCAAATGGAAGAAACAAGAGATGCAAAAACATGGCTTCAAGATCTCAATCTACAATGGGAGTGGGTATTCAAATGTGCTCTGATAACATGTTCGACAACACAGATATTCCAATAGAGGACGAACACTTTTAGTAACCACTCACACAACTAGATAAAATATCAACATATTGATTATTTTACATGGTAACCCCTATGGAGAAACATCCACAACCCCAACCAATGTGGCCACTTGAAGAAATTTATTAATGCAAAAGAAAATATTACATAGAGATTTACAAGAGAGTTTATCATAATCGATCATAGGAAAATTACCCTCCATGCTCTCTGAATAGAGATCATATACCAATCAGGTGTTAAGCCATGGATCAATGTATCCATTAATATTGAGAGAATATGAGCCATCAAATCACTCTATGTCTGTAACATATCGTGACCGTCAGATTTCCTAACTACAAATGCTTACTAATCCATATTGAAGAAAGACACCAAGAAACACACTCTTAACTAATGACACATTATACCAATTTGATCTTAACTAACTCTTACGTGTCTAAATATATTAACAATCTTAAATCATACTTCAAAGTAATTAAAAAATAAAAGAAAAGAAAAATACAAAAGAAAAACAAAGAGGAAAGAAAGATGAAAACAAAAAGAAGAGAGATAGAAACAAGGGGAGAGAAAAGAAAAGGATGAAAAAAAAGAGTAAGTTAAAAGAGAAAAAAATAGTTTCTAAATAAAATAAATAAACTTTGAAAATAAGGAAGAAGACATAAATATTAAGAAATTGCCAGTGTTTCATGGAAACCTTCACAGGAGACCTAGCTAAAGCATACACAATCAAAGATTATCAAGAAAAGGAAGAGAGATGTTAGAATATAGAAGATGGTGTGCTCATTTTACCATTGATGATACCTTCGTCACCCAACCATAGGCCGAAGCCTCCCTCCGAGCACCTTAACGTTGACTGAGAATTCCTCCAGAAGGAAACCCTAGGCTAGATAGCCAAACAAGGAGTAGCGCATCAATCCCCAAGGATAGCGCATCACAAAAGAAGCTGATCAGATGTTCCAAACCCTAGCCAAGATATATTCAAGCCAATACTGAGAACTAGCTGCTGCTGCAGCTGCACCTGCAATCCTCCTCCAAACCTGCACACCAGACTGCAACTGCAGTGCGCACCAACTGGGAAAACGACAATTCCGAGATGCTGCAAATGAGAACTGGCACCCTGTATTTATAGTAATCCTGTCAGTTTTGCCGGGGCCGACTTCTCCTTCTGGGTATGTGTCTGTTCAATATATTATTACTATTTCTGGTTGACTTCTTCTCTTGGAGGCTAATATCCTAATATAAATTATCTTCTTGAGCCAACAAGGCTTCTAGGGTTATTATCCAACTCATTAGGGTTTCTCTTGCTTCCCAGATTCTTCTATTATCGTCAGGTTCACATGTGGGGGTAAATACCTCCCACAACTACCATAATATTAACAAGAGATACAATATGAAGAATGAGAATCAATGTATATTATGATCTAATCAATGAGTGTGTGATCTTCACTTATATNAAGAGAGATGCAGTATGAAGAATGAGAATCAATGTATATTATGATCTAATCAATGAGTGTGTGATCTTCACTCATATATAAAATGGCATCCTATAATTAGGAATGGATGCATAATAGTGATGGTATAAAATTAGAAAGTCTAAAATAGAACTAGTTAGTTAACTCCCACTGAACTAGTGTGCTGAAAATATAAATTTCTCCAACACCCCCCCTGAACATCACTATGGAGTCAAAAAATGAGTCCCGACTACTAGGCCATATTAGGTACTCATGTAAAATGTAACTAATGAACACTGAATAAAAAAAAGGAAAGAGGGAAAACCACATGGGAACAAAACCCCTTCTCAAAAGACAATGTATCAAAAGAAGAAAATGATAGCTGCTAGGAAATTGGGTTCTTCACTGCAATACGATCCCACAAAGTCTGAAACTTCTACTCACTAAAAGTATTCATGAAGATGTATAAATATTTATGGATATGATGAAGTCCTTTGGCAACCTGTATAGCCTTGTACCTCTTGATCCCGTGGACCCATATGCACCTGAAAATATTCCTTTCTGGTGGAAGTGGAACCATATGTGAAGTTTGATTCTTTAGGAGTGAGTCATACTCCTTTTGCATGGTTGCTTGCCATAATGGATTTCCCATATCCTCACTATAGGTATGTGGATTAGAATATTGAACCATATAGCAATGCAAGGGAATCACTGGTTCAGAAGATGAAAGTACATGAGAAGGATCCACATGTTGAGATTGATTCCTCCTCGAATCCAATGGATCCCCTGCACGTTTTCTTACTGCCTAAAGTGTGGATTGTGCCCACTTGGGAATTTTCTGAATATCTGACTCTGGCTCCTCATTTGGTTGTACTACCTGCTTATCTGCATGTACAAAATCCTCTGAATCTGTGTCTGAATATGTAGCATCTGAGTGTGTGGAATCATCATCTCTAATGTCTGGAACTAATGGAAGCACAAGAGTCTCTGCATGTTGCATTGGAGGTGCATGCAAAGGAATCTCTTCAAACTGAACAATGTACTCAATGATGAGTCGATCTATAGAGGGATCAATCAATATCTATCCCTTCACATCATCTGGATATCCCACAAATATGCAAGGTGTGCTCTATGGATCTAAGGCTTTCCTCTTTTCAGAAGGAATATGGGCCCATGCTCTAGATCCAAAGATGCAGAAGTCAGTGACATTTGGTTTGTCACCTGTCCAAGCCTCAAAAGGTGTCCTATCGTCAATAGATCTGTGAGGTGCTATGTTCTATATGTAAGAAGAACAATTAAGTGCCTTAGCCCAAATCTTGGAGGGAAGTGATCTTGCATGCATCATGCAACTGGTCATCTCCTTGAGAGACCTATTCTTCCTTTCAACAACTCCATTATGTTTTGGAGTGTATGGAACTGTGTGTTGCAACTAGATACCAGCTTCACGACAAAGATTCTGAACATCTTTGTTGATATACTCCCCCCCATTGTGTGTACAGAGGATCTTGATTTTCTTCCCAATTTGTGTCTCCACTAGAGCTTTGAAGTCTTTGAGATTCTCAAAAACTTCAGACTTTTTTCTAAGAAAATAAACCCAAGTATAGCGTGAGCAATCATCAATAAATGTAAGAACATGCCTTTCTTTTCTTATGTATGGATGTGAAAATGGACCCATGAGATCACTGTGAACAAGCTCCAAGGAAGAGGAGGCTCTCCTTGCCTTCCCCTTTTCAAAATTCTCTTTAGAATGCTTGCCAAGAATGCATCCTTCACAAATCCCTTCAGAAAAGTGAATGTTTGGCAAGCCTTTGACCATTCCTTGCTTGGAAATTTGTTGCATGTACCTAAAGTTTAAATGACCAAATCTCACATGCCATACTCCACTACTATCATTAGCATGTGTAATTAGCAAAGATGAGTCATAGTCAGTAAACTTAGTGAACTTATACAACCGTAATTTTTTATCTACCTCGCCAACTGCAATAATGGAACTGTCATGCATGTTAAGAACAATAACTGAATCTGATGTAAATTCAATCCTTTTACCTGTTTGATTGATCTGATAAACTGAGAGCATATTTATAGAAAGCTTTGGAAAATGTAAAACATTCTCAAAATTTCCATTAGGAAGTTCCACTCTTCCCTCTCTTGAAACTTCTATTGGAGTATCATCCCCCATGAGAATAGGAGGTCCAGAGAATGGACTCAAAGAAGAGAAAAATTCCTCTTTTGTTGCCATATGATGGGATGCACCAGAATCTATAATCCACGAATTAGATGAGGAATTAATTGAAACCGGGGCATGATGATTACCTTTCTTAGGAGCATGATTTTATTCCTTCTACTTCTTGACTCCCTCTGGAATGAAGTTTCCAAGGTTGTTCCGTTGAAGTGTTTGTACCATAAGATCGATCTGTTTCTTCATGCATGTGGATTCTTCATGATTCGGTTTATTGTAGTAAGTGAATTGCTTTCCCTTCTTCTTCTTCTTGGAATTTTAAGAGTCTTTGGAACTTGAAGAATCATTAAAGGGTTTGGAACATCCCTCCTTCTTGTTATGTTTCTCCTTCTCGTTCTGTTTGGATGATCTTTTTCCATCATGCATGGTGAGTGAATGTGCTTTGGGATCCTTGATGAGGCCCATATGTATGATTTTTGTCTACTCTTGTGTGAGAGACTCAATGAACTGAGCCATCGTAGGCATTTTCCAATTTGTTCTAAAAAGACATCTGCTAGAATGGAAATTGGAGACATATACAACGTATTATGGTCCTAGCTTGGCCAAGATTGTTAGAATAAGTTGTTTATCTTGTGTAGAATTGTCAATACCACATTCACCCAAGCTCAAAATCAAAGATTTAAATTTAGTAAATAAATCTTGTATATTATCAAAACTTTAGGGTCTAAGGTATTCAACTCTACCTCAAGCATATGACCTCGCATCTCATCCTGCTTTCCAAAGAGTCCTTCCAAGGTGGTCCAGATATCGTTTGGAGTCTTGCATGTCGAAACATGAAACCATAGATCAGTGGAGATTAACTCAAGAAGTAGTCATGTTGCCTCATCTTTACGGTTTGTCCATCTGGTCTTATCAAGCGTTGATGTAGGTTATGTTTCTATCGCCATCTTCAAATTATACAGTCCTTTTATTTTGAGGTGGAATGCGGCCTTTGGCTTCCATTAAAAATAGTTGTACAGTGTGATTATTATCACCAAGCTTGATTGAATAAGTTGCATCACCTCCATCCTGCTATTGATTATGAAAAGATCCTGAAAACCTAAATCGTGGATTCTGAGATATGACAGACGGTTCTATTACAACTATAGATATGATAAAACAACTATATATCCTAAAATATGATGTGGGTTTTGGAGATGTTTGGTGAGCATAAACATCCCTATGTTATACGTCTCTGGTTGAAATTTCATCCCGACCCAGATCGCATATTTTGAGATATGGCTATTTTACAACTGAAACCCAATTTTCTGGAGGGCTGCTGAATTGTCGCACCCTAGAGAAGGATAAAGTGTGACGATGTTGAATCGTCACACCCTAGTGAAGGACATAGTGCGACGATTGTCGAAAATTGAATCCTCGCACCCCAAATGAAGAAAACAGTGCGATGATGTTGCACCTTGGATGTGTATAGGTTGCGACGATTACAATCGTTGCACCCTTCGATAAGGATAGGCTGCGATGATTCCAATCGTCGCACCTTTCGATAGGGATAGGCCACGATGATGGTAGAAACTAGGTTTACTCAAATCCTCTTTCGCTCTTCTCTGGCTTGTATGGGTTGCTTCAAGGAGCTCAGATCCGATATCATGTCAGTGTTTCATGGAAACCTACACAGGGGACCTAGCTAAATCATACACAAACAAAGCTTATCAAGAAAAGGAAGAGAGATACATATGAAGAATGAGAATCAATGTATATTATGATCTAATCAATGAGTGAGTGATATTCACTCATATGGGCAATGACATCCTATAATTAGGAATGCATGCATAATAGTGATGGTATAAAATTAGAAAGTCTAAAATAGAACTAGTCAATTAACTCCCATTAAACTAGTGTTACTCCCACTGAACTAGTGTGCCAAAAATAGAAATTTCTCTAGTAGAAACAAAGGGAAAGGGATAAGGTTTTTCTTCTAAGTTAAGAGTTTTAAGTGGCTATGAGGAAGCACAATGTAATGTGTGTAATCAATGATAGTGACTAAGGAGAAGTTGGCCGAGATGACTAATTTGGTGCATTCAATGATAGTGATTGTTTTTCTTCCTTGTCAATAGCATAAACAGATGCTATGTAGAATGAAGCAGACTTGGGCATGCCATCCTTGAGATTGTAACATCTATCTACATAGCCAAACAATCTATTTTTTAATCATATATTTTACATGCTATATAACATTCGACTCATTTAATAAGATGCAATAAATGTGTTATGGAAGTAAGAAATGAGGATGACCCTCCTAAGAGGTTTCAAACACAATATTCACATTATATTGTGTGTGTATTATGCATTATTAAAGTGTTTAGTAATAATAAATTATAATAATTTTACCATGTTTCGAGAGGTCTTTTATTGGGATAGTTGGATCCAATGCAATGAATTACATAGGAATTACAACAATGGGCTATCATCCATATTTTATGTGTTTTTTTTATTAAGACTACATCATTCTTGAGGAAATTTTTATTATCAGTAGAAAACACTTCAGCTATTCATAATTACAATTATTTCAGAATGATGATAATGGGGATTATTATCAAATTTTTAAATTAAAATTATATTCAACATTTTTAGTTTATTAAAAATGTATTGATGAAATCTCTTCGTAGAATAGAGATTTTCTTCTTTCAAAACAAGATTTCTTTACTGTTTATTCTCAAAAGAAAATGAGTATTGCATTTAAAAAAAATGTGTTTGAAAAGTTTTTGAGATTTTGCCTCATCATTCTTCAAAGTTTTATCTTCAACGTGATCGATCGCAGAAAAAAAAAGAGAACGAAAAATAGATACCTTTCTTGCTAATTTCTAATCTCAAGAGTTCAAGGTTTGATTTAATTTGAATATCATCAAGCTAAGGACTCTTTAGTTTTTATTTCGACTTTGATTGATTTAATATATGTATATGATAATACAACAAGTTTAATGAGATGATTCCTTTCAACTTAAAAAACTCAGGTGAAATACAAAAACCATGGGGAAACTTATATATTTATTTTACAAATAATTTACAAGTAAAGAGGGTTAATAATTGCATCTAGGTCAATCTATTTACAAACGAGTTAAGAACCATTAACTTAAAACTTAATCTATTTAGAAGTAAAACATGTTAATAATTGAAAAGTATCATGTTTTTCATTGATCCTCCTTTTGTACTATGCATGCAGACGGAGGAGTAAGATAGTTGTTTCCAACGATGTGTTTAGACTGCCATCGATATAGCCACAACCACCATCTGGCAAAGAGCATATCACATGTGCGTATGTTTGTCAATTACTCTTAGAAGAAATAAAGTAGGCAAGTGTTGTAGGGGCTATTCAGCTCTGTCAACTAGACTCGTCAGTCGAACAACTAATTCAACTACAGAACTAGGTTAGGGAAGTCGGTCAAGTAGATAGTTAGAGTCAACCGACCAAGTAGTTAAGATGTATAATCAATTGATAACTATATAACATGCATGCATGTGTGTGTGTGTGTGTGTGTAATGGAGAAAGAGAGGTTGTTTTACCCATCTAATAAAATGCATTGATGGTTCTTCCACTTCTTGTGTATTCTTTCATGTGTCTCTATGTGTACTTGTATATGATGTTATAATATATGTTTCTCTATGTAAATATCTACCAGTAACTTCTTGTACTTTACCCCAGACTACAACATTGGTTTTGTTGCCGGTAATTTTGAACTTGGGCATGCATAAAGAAAAAGGCACATAGATGTTAACCTTGGAAGACATACACGAATGGTGGGAGCATAAAATTACCATTTAATTAAAAAACTATGCAATAAGAAACTGATTGATTATAGTCGAAGCATGTAACCGGTTCTTTTCAGATACGCACAAACGATTCTCGGAAGTAGTTCCAAAAGCATTGTGTGAATATATTAATCAATCTGATGCACATAATCACTCCCGATGAGAAATTGATGCACAAAATCATAAATGAAGGAAGAACAAACATGAACGAGTGGTTTGAAAATATTGTGCATGATTGCATTTAAGAACAAGTGATTAAAGTCAAAGACTCATTTGAAACCATCAAAAAGAAATTCTACACATAATTGCACAACAGGTTCCTTTGCACCCTCCCATCCTTGCTTCATAAGTTCCTTTTAGAAAAGGGAGCTAGGGACATTGTCAAATACCAAACCCTTTTGAAAAATCCTCCTCTGAATTCTAATTGGCAAGAAAAAACAAGAAGAGTGGGAATAATTTCTGGAGTTCAACTGCAAAGATACGAGAGAAGCTTGGGATTATTTTTTGAAGAAAATAATTTAGTGATAATGAGTAACATCGGAGAGCATGAGTAATTTGGACTGACGATGGGGGGTTGGACAATAGGTGAGATGATATAGGTCGAGTTGAGAATACCAAGCCAAAAATGTCTAAAGTCGAGAGGAAGATCACTGAATCAAGTGAGAAGACTTCACATCAAACAAAAACCCATAAAACTTCAAATAAAATAAAAAAATTATTGTGGGACAAGAGGAAAAAGAGGTGAGAAGAGTTACGAAACAAAAGGGAACCCAAAAATTCACATAGAAAACCTACCCAGACATGGTATATCACTGGAGCATTCCTTTAGAGCACCTTAATGGCTCCTGGGAGGAGTAAAATATTACAAGTGAGCATGGCATCCAGTGGCACCCAACAAGCAGTTGACCAAGTCGATAGTATGGAGATCGATGATTTAGGACCTGGGATTTGACCTTCTCCCAAAATAAGTCCTAGTTCCTACATTACAGACTTCCTCTATCAAAGAATTCACATGGATACTCAATTCCCAAAGGTGTGGTGTCAAATTGATAATGAAATCATCAAAAATCGACTAGAGGACATGCTCCTTCGTATAAGTGATCTCACAGAGTCTCCCCCCTTTCCAAATCTACTGCTTGAAGATTCCAACTCAATTGATAACAAAAATGAATAGACGCAACCTCAGAGAGGACGATTCATGGAATATATAGATAAAGGTTTTCAAACAGATGATCTAAGCCTAAGAAAAGAACAAGTGAAGTTAGCAATTGAATACAATCCAACTGATAAAAAACCACACAGTTTATTGGTCGAATTGAATATTAAGACTTCGACTCTAGAAATTAATACCACATCGACTTCCTAGTCGACTTCAAACTAAAGTATTGCAATAATTATAGCTTCGTAAAACTCCAAGAAAACAACAATGGGCCTCAATCATATCCCCATCTACGAAGGAGATGAATATGCCAAACGACACTAGTTTGTTTGCGATAAATTCTAGGATGTAGCCAATATAACCAACGAGGATAAAAAAAATGGCACAATTTTGTGTTGCACTTCGAGCTAGAGCCCTTACCTAGTTCATGGATTTCATAGATAGTTAGCAATTCTCAAAGGAAAAAATAAAGTATAACTTCCTCAATTTTTTCAAAACACAATATTTAAGCCACTTGGTCATGCAAAAACTAAAAGAAATCAAACAGATTATGGGAGAAAGCGTCAGTGAATACAATAAAATATTCAAAGATATTCTAAGTCAAATTCCTTATGTAATTGAAGAAAAATTGTTTGTACAATGGTATGTGTCAGGTTTGTTACAAAAAATCAAAGAACCATTACATATGTATGACATTTATTCATGTGAAGACGCATTGAAAAAATCCTAGCGCATATAAACGAATGATCAAAGAACATCAATATCAACAATAATTGAGAAAAGATTAGAAGAAAAACTCACAGAACTGCAACAGTCAATTAAAAATATGTCAGTCTCACGAAATGAAGTATAGTGCACAATCTATTCTACTGAAGGACACACAAAATACTATTGTAAATTTAGTGATGCATTGGATCCAAGGGTCTGATGAATTCAAATTAAAATGTTCTATGACATCTACGAAGGCATAACAAATCGCATGACAAGACACTATCCACATAATCTAAGAAATACTCAACCAAAATGTTGCCACAAATGTGAAGAAAACAATCATTTAACGCAAGAATGTCGATTAAATAGGAAAAGTAGGAAAAAAATCAATTCACTATACCATACACTGATGGTCGACCAAAATGTCAAAAAAGGAAATGGAAACAAATATAGAGGTCAAGGTCCTGGGGGTTATCAAGGCTGAGGAAGAGGAGGAAGAGGAGCATTTGGCAGAGGAAATGGTCAAGACCATTACTACTACTTCAACTATAGGAAAGACAACCACATAAGTCTTGACTTCCCAATAAAGTACATAATTGATCTCAGGTTTTGTAACATATGTAGAATGGGGTATCACTCCATTGAATATTGTTCAATTGTATTAGATAAAGTAATGAATAAGTGGAATGTGAACCTCTTTCATACAGTGCCAAAGAAATAAATCTTAAGTTCAAAAAATATACATGTAGTAATATGATCGGGAGTTGGTGAATACGTTTACCCAGACCCACCAAGCTGACAAAGGGGAGGTTGAAATGCATATCCTAACCTAGATCACAAAGAAAGAATAATGCAGGACATAATGAAATTCTTCAAAAAAATCGACCAAGAAAAAGGAAATGGAAACAAGGGAGGAAATCCAAATATTCTGGACACTATGCTAGATAAATTTATCTAATTACTAAAATAAAAACAGTTGGTCGATCGCCTGATCGACTTGATGAGCATCTTAAGATAATGCAAAGAAGATCAAAGACCAGTCAAAAGTCATCGACAATTGTCTCAAGAGAGGCATAGAAATGAATTCAACCCACAAGTCTACCTGTAAATCGATGGAAATATGATCAAACAAGTTGTAGTCAAATTTGGATCCCTAGTAAATATCCTCCCTAGAGAAATGTGGGTCTAACTCAAGAAACCCCTTCTTCAACCAACACTATTTTTTCTAAAACTAGCAGATCAGAGGTTCATTGAACCAATTGGCACACTTAAAAGTGTCATAACATACATAATGTGAATCCCAACAAAAGTCAAATTTAAAGTGATTAATCTGGTTGAAGGCATCCCTGCTTTCCCTGCAATAGTCAGAACACCATGGGGTTGAAACATGAGGGCCACAATCTCCCTCGAGAGGGACAAAATTAAATTGAAAGGTAGTGGAAGGAAAATCATAATACCATTGGATCCAAAAGAAGGAAAACCTTGGGTAGAGACATGGGATGAAGCCCATGAAACACGATGGTTGTATCAAGTAATGAATGAACAAAAAGACAATGTCGAGCCTAATAGTGAAGGAGAAATTGTAGTCGGATCACGATTTTCAATTGGAAAAAACTTGGATACAAAACTTTACAATTGGAAAATGGACAATTAATAATATCAATCCAATGAGTGTTGGTCGATAGAGGAAGTACCAATAAAGTGATCAAAATCATTCCTTTCAGTACAAGAAGTCCCTATCATGCTTGAGAAAAAGCTAAAACAAACACCAACACTCATCCCCACTAACTCACAGATAAGATCCCCACTGCGGTTTAGCAAAAGAAACTACCTAACGACTCATGTCAATGAAGTATCCAAATCAGTCAGAGAACAAGGGAGAGTGCAAAGCCTAGTAGAATCCTTCGCATGTCAGACAACCTGGTGTGGGAAATTCATACACCACGACTCCAAACATGGAATAATGTTACCTTATACTTCATGGAAATATTTGTGTAAAGAAATTGTCAACAAATGTTGACATCCCATCCTTCAAACCTCGGTTCAACCTAGCTACTCATATTCACCAATGTGATAATGAATGGAGAAAAATAGGATATATGGATGAAAGAGTGTGGCCACACATGTTCCCAAATACTCTGGATGACATACCACATAAGTGGTATACAATTGAAGAAACATGTGGCCATACATTCAATTGGAATGAAATAAAAGAGAAATTTATGAAAGCTTTGAATTCATACCTGAGGAGGCATTCTTGGAAGAGGAAACAAAAGAAATAAAAATAATTATTGAAAAAACAAATCCAAACGAGATTCAGAAAAGAGTCAAAGCTAAAGTGGACATGGGATCGACTTTGATTTGCAATATAGTGTCAGCACAAAGTATAGACAATGTAATAGCTTGAAAAATAGACATGGAAAAAATAAGTTTTCTAGGGAATATCTTTCAATGGAGGAAAAGTCACCCCGAATTAAATAACCTTGTAAAAACAGTCTACTTAGTGTCCAAGGAAGAAAAATAAAACAAGGAAGACATAGAAAAACCTGACTTCCCCATAAGCTATAATAAGGTTGTAGAGGGAGAGTGGCATCTATATGAATAAAAAACACATGAGTGGATGGATGCATAAATAAAAACTAAGGAATTTGACATATCAATAGACAGTCGACTGAAAATGGCCAAAATAGGAGATTAGTGGTTTGACAAGCAAACCACAAAAATAGTCTACCTACTGAGAGAATATCAGGATGTTTTTGCATGTGGCCATAAATACCTGAAAGGACTAGTATAAGAGATGGGGGAGATGAAAATTGACCTCATACCTGGAGCCAATCCCATAAAAAAACATCCATACAAGTTGGCACACAAATATAATCCCATAGTCCAGAAAGATATAGAAGCAATGCTAGCTGCAAGCATAATATGTCCTATCGACAAAGTAGAGTGGGCAAGACAAGTGGTTGTGCAACCTAAAAATCATGAAATCACTCCAAGAAACCTCCAAGTACGAAACCCCATGGTCGAGACTCTACCATTGAAGGCACTCTGGATAGCGAAACCCCATGGTTGAGAATCTGCCATTGAAGGCACTCTGAACCCCTATACATTGGTATTTATTGTCTTCTATAAATCTTCTTTTAGATGTAGCTTAACTTATCTTTGATGCAACTTCTTAACACTGCTTTTCCATGTTTTCTATGAGCTTGGGTTGTCATGGATCCTCTTCATTTTTTATAGTTCTAACTCTATATTCACCATGAATCTCCACACATCCTTTGTGATTTGGATCTTTAACTCCACAATGCATTCCGATTGGGAAAAAATAGAATTTACTTTACTTTATATATATATATATATATTATTAAATAAACAAATATAACAATGTACATTTAAAATTCATATATGTCAAATGTTTTTTAATAGCATGTTATATAAGTTTTAAGATCCATTTTTCATACTCATTAATACATGAATAACAGGTGGAGGTAGAAACGACTCTTGTGACGAAGTGGACCATGGAAAAACTGGCACTAAACCCAGGCAGATTTGGAGGTAGTAGTTGATCCATAAATGGTAGGCCTGTGGCCTGTCTACCTCACCAACAAGAATTCTATTGTGGAATAAAACTTTTATTTCTATGTTTATCTTCTTTGTCTAGTTATAATCCTTGCAATATGCCAATCAGTCGATTCGACCAAATAATAAACCAGTCGACCACCCACTAGTCGATTCAACCTTATGGATGACCAATAAAATTATTTGATGGTTGGGTCGACCGAATGGAACGCCGGTCGAATGCTTTGATGGTTGGGTCGACCAAATGAAATCCCAGTTGAATTATTTTATGGTTGGATCTAAAAAATAAAATCCCAGTCGAAATACTTGATGGTCGGGTCGACCAAATGAAAGCCCAGTCGAATTGTTTGATGGTCAGGTTGACCAAAGGAAAGCCTAATCGAATGCTTTGATGGTCAGGTCAACAAAAAGAAATATCGGTCGAATTCTTTGATGGTTAGGTCAACCAAAGGAAATATCGGTTGAATTATTTGATAGTCGGGTCGACCAAAGGAAATCCTGGTTAGAATGGGTCGACCAACATTGAAAAAAATATCTAGAGGTGGATTTGATCTTCAATAGAAAAGGAAAACATTTGTAGAGAAATTTGGTGAACCTCAACAACCAAAAAAACATCCAAGGGTGATTTTGATTCCCTACAAAAGATAAAAAAAAATACAAGGGACGAATTTAGATGTTCAACAATGAAGAAAAATGCCCATGGGTCTTTGAATTCGCCCAGGTAAGTATAAGTTCATCTAAGTAGTAAATAAAACACCTAGGGTTCCGTAAATTCACCCAGGTAAGTATAAATTCTCCCATGTAACTCATAAAAAAAATTGGTTTTTTTATGAGTGCTACATGATAAAAAATAAAATTCAACAAAGTATGCATACATTTCTGTAACTCAAAACCAAATTCCCAAAACATAGATTGCAATAACTCATAGATTCAACATTTAAATGGGAATTTTATTAAGATAAGGAGAAAACTACAATGGGGTGATCTATACACAGTCTATGTGTATTTTTACTCACTGACAATACAAAATTACAGAGGTCAAGGCTCAAAGACACACTTGTTCAGAGTGAACATGCACATTAACTCCTTCGTCCACTCAACTTCGAGTAGGATACCCTCTTCGAGCTCCCATTTCTAGTGATTTCCTTCCTTCTTTCTCCTTGAATCTTCATTCCTTCCCCCATTCTTCATTTTTTCTCTCAATAATTTTAATGGGATTTATTAGGTGGATATTGATGACCACCCACCTATTCCAACTGTCTCAAAACAATTTTTTGACAATTTACTATTTTTAGCAGTTTTTCAAGTCCTAAACTTCTAGGGCCATTTTGAGGGCCTAAATGACATTTTTTCATGATAGGGAACCTAAATGATTTGTGAAAGAATAATTGATCCTATTAAATGAAAATCCTCGTCAATACCTTTCCAACGATCTATCATGCTCCTAAAATAGAGATTGTATGCAAAAGTTACGACCACGGGAAGTTGAAGTACCAACTTAACCCAACGGGGCCCACATGACTTTTGGCGCTTCATCTCCTAGGGTTAGGTTTTTTTGATGTCTAGGGTTTTTTCATGCATGTTTATGCTAAAAAGGTGTTTGAGAGCCTCATTGTAACAATGTTCTTGTGAATGAGCGTAGTTGTCACATCTCTTCTTAGAGATAAGTTGCCACCATTCTAGCAAGCTTGTTTCAGTCTACATTTTATAGTTTCAACATATTTCTTATTTAAGAGAACTCAAGTTTTACTATATCTCTATAATTATTCACTATGCCTCTGTGTTAATATTATAAATATGTGTTTTCATTTCGTTCTACTCATAAATCTGGATAAGTGTATCAAAGCAGGTTGTTCCTTGTCATTTGTTTAGTGCATGTCCCCAACGAGGTCGAGGTATAGAGATTTGGTTATCGATCTTGTTTCTCTTGAGGAAAAATTATCTTGCACGCCCAAGAAAAATACCATGGCAGGAAAAAATAAAGATGAAGGGATAGGATATCCTTTCAAATTGTTGTTCAAGGAATCCATTGAGTGACAGAGGAACGAGATGATGGACAACTTTGCACAAATCCTTCGACAGTTTTTGACAAGAAACACATCTGCCTCAAGAGGAGGCACCGCCTCCTTCAAGGTACATATAAATTTTGATATTCCTATATTTGAAGGTCAAATAGACGTGTCTTTCGTAGATAAATGGTTAAAACTTATAGAAGGCTATTTTTCTTTCCACAACTTTTTCGATTGAGAAAATATTACATTTGCACTCCTCAATGTCGTCCCCCATGTCAAAGATTGGTGGGAGACTTTCTGTGAGCAAAAGGAAATAGAGGGATCCACATTATTGCAGTTGCACCCACTTGGGGTTCCTTCAGGGATGTTATTGATATGGATTTTATGAGAAGAACAAAATGAATACAGAGTATTATTATTCTTAACAAAGACACACAAGGAACAATAACAAAGATACAGTAAAAACGACTTATATTCAATAAGGAAATATGCTAAAACTGCAAAATGAAGATTGAAAATGAGCTTGCTAGAATGGTGGCGGCTTATCTCTATGAAGAGATGTGACGACTTCTATCATTTGCAAGAAAATGATTACAATGAGGCTCTCTAATCCTTTTTACAATAAACAGGAACACCAAAACCCTAGACATCCAAAAAACTAACCCTAGGAGATGAAGCGCCAAAAGTCATGTGGGCCCCGTTGGGGTAAGTTAGTACATCAACTTCTCGGGGTTGTAACTTTTGCATACGATCTTCATTTTAGGCACACGGTAGCCCGTTGGAAAGGTCTATCTGAGGAATACACATTTTTCCATTAGATTATAAATTTGTCTACATTCTAACTATGGACAGCTCTAAAAAGGTTGTTTAGGGCCTCAGAACAACCCCAGAAGTTCAGGACCTGAAAACTAGAAAAAAATTGCCGAATTGAAAAAATGCTAAAATGATCCAGTTGGAATAGGTGGGAGGCCACCAAAATCCATATGGATCAATCCTCCCCACTCAGGAAGAAATGGTATACATTGTGTTGAGTTCCCCCATTAGATGAGGAATGTTTTGTTGAATTTGGCCTCAAGTGAGCCACTTCCCTTGGTGCAGGAGTTGCCCTGCTTTAACAACTCGATAAAGCTAGATCCTCTACTGGCGAGTACCCTTGACACGTGTGTCCACAATCAGATCACTGGAATTTTTTTCCATGAAGTCGGGGTTGAGCTTTGTTGGTTTCAATTGTTATGTTATATTTGAGGTGTCCAATAATGGTGGGAAATATGGTTGAAGGAGAGCCATGTCGAACACTGGGTGCAGGCCAAGGAAAGGGGTAATGTTGAGCTTAAAATAATTGTCACCCACAACCTTGGTGATGGTGTAAGTTCCATAATAGAGTGGGAGAATATTCCAATGGGTTCCTGTAAGGCGTTCTTTCTGCAAGTGAAACCAAACTTTATCTCCCACCTGAAATGTATGTGGCACCCGATGTTGATCATGGTGCTAATTGTACTTAGCATTGGACTTCTGTAAAATATCTTGAAATTGTTAGCGAATGTGCTAGATCCGCTCAATGAACTGGGTGGCTTTGTCAGCTTTGGTTGGAGCGTGTGACGAGTCACCCAGGGTGGCCACAAGGGGTAGTGCAACATCCATGGGACCCAATGGTTGGAATCCCAACCCCACTTGAAAGGGGTTGTGGTTGGTTGAGCTACGTATGGCTCAGTTGTAGCTATGTTGAACATAGGGAAGACTCTCATCCCATGTGTAGGGGTTCTTGGAATTGTACATGTGCAGGATATGAATGATCATCCGATTGACGACCTTGGTTTGGCCATCTATCTGGGGATGGAAGGCAGTGGATTTGGTGAGCTTGGTGTCTAGCACTGACTAGAGGCTTGACTAGAATGTACTAAGGAACTGGTTGTCCCGATCTGAGTGTAGATTTTAACCTTGTACAATATTTACTGCAAACATATTTGCAATAAAAGAACAAAAAATATACAATGGAAAATACAAACATTACACAGAGATTTTTCCCTAGGAAACCCAAATCGGGAAAACCAGCATATTCTATATTCATTCATGGTTTACATTGTTTACAATGCAATATACATATAGGAGCCAACGACATCCAAAAACCTAACCCAATGACTTGGATTACTCAACAACCCTAATTCCTTAACCGGAAATAGAAAACCATCGACAAAAACCATGTGTTGAAAAACCACCTAAAAATGAGACACATTTCCCGAGGAAAAAAAAATTATCGGGTGCACTACCCCCAAATCCTTGTGCGAAGGGATTTCTCCCCTTGCACCTGCCCTAAAACCTCCCTTCACACGAAGAATATAAAAATACTACTCGTGCAAAGAATATAACACATACCCAACACTGAGACAATGGTTTGTGGGATTCCAAAATGTACCCACACTCGTTCAAATAAGACCTTGGCAGTGGCCTCCACTGTGATTCTCTTCTTGTTGGTAGCCATAATTTCCATCTTGGAAAAGCGGTCAACAACCACAAAAAAACAATCATTTCCCTGCCTAGTGGACGGGAGACCTGACATGTAGTCCATTGAGATGGATTCCCATGGCATGTCAGGAGTAGGCAGAGGGGTGTACATGCCATGTTTCTTAGTGGTCGGTTTGGGAATAGCACAAGAAGTGCATGATTGGATGTACTTGTAGACATCCTGTCAAAATTTCAGCCAGTAGAAATGTTTTTGCAGTACTGCCACTATCTTTTCGACATCGAAGTGTCCTGCCACCCGACTATAGTGGGATTCCTAGATCAACTTCGCTCTCTCACTTGATGGAACACAAAGATGGCCCAAATGGCACAACAAACCATCCTGAAGATGGGAATTAGTGACAACTGAGTTTGTGCCCAACATTTGGTAGGTGGTGGTGAAGTCAGGGTTTGTCTCATAGAGGTGGGACCATCCAGAGGTCTCATGGCAGCAAGAGTCTAGCACTATGGTGAGTGGTGTGATTGGAGGTCGGCTGAGGAAATCAACAAATCAATTGGTACTTCCTATTTTATACTTGATTTTAAGGTGGAACTACTGAAAGTATGTGGACCACTTCTAATGGAGGTTATTCTACAATTTTCCTTGTGTATGCATGAACTGTAGTGGCTTATGATCAGTATGGATGACCATCTCCTTCCCAATAATGTAATGACTCCACTAGTGGTAGGATTGCACAATGGAGTACATTTATTTTTCATAAGTAGGGTACTTACGAAATACATCGGATAACGTCTCACTATGATAGGTCACAGGGTGCCCGTGCTGAGTGAGAATTGTGCCCACAACATAATATGAAGCATCTATCTCAATCTCAAAGGGTTGTTGTAGGTCCAGTAATGAAAGTAATAGGGTTGAGCACAAGTGTTGCTTCAAATCATCGAACGCTTGTTGTTGGGACATGCCCCACCCAAATTTTTCCTTACCACCACCCCTAGTTACTTGGTTGAGGGCCCATGGAATATGGGAGAATCCCAACATGAACCTACGATAGAAATTGGCAAGGCCTAAGAAGATATGAAGCTCAATGAGTGTGGTTGGTTCTAGCCAGTTAGGGATGACCTGGATCTTGGTTGGATCCACATGCACACCATGTTGGTCAATGATGTAACCTAGGTACTGGACCTTGTCCATGTCGAAGGAGCATTTTTCCAAGTTGGCATAGAGATGGTGTTGTCGTAGGGTCTGCAAAATCTGTTGAATATGATACAAGTGTTCCTCCCAAGTCTTGTTTTAGATGAGGATAATGTCCAGATACACCACTACAAAATTATTGGTGAAATGTTGCAAGATATCATCCATCATCCTCATGAAATCTTTTGGTGCGTTTTTCAAACCAAAGGGCATGACTAGCCATTCAAAAATACCTTCTTTTGACTTGAATTTGGTCTTCCATACATCTGTCTACTCTATTGGGACCTAGGGGTAGCCATATTTCATATCAATATTATTGAAGTATTTGGCCCCCTTGAGTTGATCAAGGAGGTCGTCGATTCGGGGAATTAGGTACCAGTTCCTAACTGTGATTTTATTTAGGGATCGATAATCAATGCAGAGTCGCCAGGTCCCATCTTTCTTCTGCACCATCATGATGGGGATCCCACAAGATGATGAGTTTGGATGGATGTTCCATTTGTGAATAATTTCTTGGATAGTTCTCTTGCTCTCTTCATTCTCTAACAGAGAGCGGTGGTAGACTGGCCCATTGGGTAGTTGTGCATCGAGGGTTAGATCGATGGGATGCTTGACCTAACAGTGTAGAGGTACCCCGATAGATGAGGAGAAGATATCTTTGTATATTCCAAAACCTTATCCACTTGCTTATGTTGTGTGGAGAGTTCGATCGTGAAGGTCCTGGATGTGGTTGCAATATTTCTCTCAGTCTGAGATCGAATCACGAAGAAGAAAAAATTATCGGTCTGAGAGATGACCTTCCTACATTTCTTGGCAGAGATCAAGGAAATAGCACTAGTTGGGATTGCCTTGGGTATCCTGTACAATTTCTAGTCCAAATTAATAATAACACTACGAGGCCTAGACTCATATACAACATGATGTTTCCATAAATAAGGTTGGCCCCAAATAACATCACAAACTTCAAGAGGAGCAACATCACAAAACACCTCATATTTGAAGTGATTGAATTCATACGACAGGTGGCATTGTTGGTTGACGCAGAGGTCGCTTCCTTGGCTGATCCATCCAATGGTGTAGGGTTGCGGGGTGAAACGTTGTCAACAGGGCTAGCCACTTGATAACCTCTACTAAGATGAGGTTCTTTTGGTTTCCGCTATCAACGATGAAGTGTATGTTAATGTTTAAACCATTATTATAGTTCTTTGCATTTCAATAGATAACAATAGCATAAGATAGAATCAATGAGAAATACACAATCAAAAGAGATGCATCATTTATCTTGGGAAACCCTCATGGGGCAGAAAACCCAGCAAAACTTCCTTAATATAGATAGCCAATACAATGCCAAGAGATAACTCAAACAAGTACA